>DWON01005400.1:0-14970 GCA_018251015.1 Phocides pigmalion okeechobee
GTCCATGGGCTGCAGTGACCACTTACCATCAGGTGGCCTGCATGCCCGTTACTTACTCTTTCACAATAAAAAAAAAATATGTAAAAAGTGGACAGTGCTTCAATTAAAATGTTTTCTGTAGGTACAGAAAAGTATTTATTATAATAAGAGTTAGTAGGTAACTTTTAATAGTATTATCGTTATTATAATATATACTAATTAATAGAGTTTATATTTACTTACATTATATTTTAATATGCAACAAAACCTTCCTCAAGAATCACTGTACCTGTTGTTGAAAACTGTGAGAAAATTCGTCCAATACTTTTTGAGTTTATCATGAACAGACAGACAGAAGCGACGAAGGACTTTGTTTTATAATATTTATAGATTTAGGTTAGATTAGTAATAAAGAAATAACTATAGCATCTAACAAAATAAGTTCAACAAGGCATATATAACCTCTTTTTTTGGAAGTCAGTTAAAACTTACGCAAACCTTTGTGCTTCCGCCTCTAAAGCCTTGTCAACACAACCTGAGCTGCGCGTGCGCCGATGTTTGCTGAGTACTATACACGTTTGCGGCTTCACTTTGCACCAAAGGCTTTCCCGCTATTTGTCAAGCCTTATTCCCTTAAAGCATTGCGACTGATAAGTGCGTTTGAAGTGCTTAGTTCGTCCGATCTGTACCGTTTTTTATGCAATGGTAGTCGTAGATAGTGAACGTAGAAAAAATGAAAAAGGTTGAGCACTTGTACTATAACTATCGGTATAATTATCGGTCATAAAATAAATGAATATTAATTGATGTCAATTACAAACGTATAGTTAAATACATATACATACATACATACATACATTAAATTCTGGTAGATATTCTAATTCTGGTAGACATTCTAACTCAAGTAAAATTAAAGCTTTATTTCCAAATGTGGTAGAACTATAATTCGATCGGGGAAGTGCCATCGTTACTCTCAAAATCTGATGGTCAGCATCAGATGGTCTGCACGTTGGTTTACTACATTTAAAACAAAAACTTCTCCAACTTTGAAAATGCATCTAAAACATTATCGTGTATTACTTAATAAATCGGGCGGCGCCAACAGCCGGTTCGAGTCCCAGCGGAAGACATGCGTCTTGTTGATTTGTGACGAGCGCAGATGGATTGGGCTGGCTTGGGTTCGATTCGACGCCGGCGTTGATTTGTTGCGTTTTTTCAAAATTACGAAAGGTTTACTTTTTTGGGTTTGAAGTTTGTGTGTTAAAATTTTGAGCATAAATTGAAATTAATAAATTTAATATTTTGTTACATGCTGTGAAATAAAGTAGGTAATAACTATTTATTATATTTTTAGACTAACATTCGTATTAGAAAATGTTAAACTATTTTAGTTTATTTTACTAAATATTGTAAAATAAAGTCCGCCGTCACGTCTGTCTGTCTGTTTGCGATAAACTCAAAAAGTACTAGACGAATTTTGTCACAATTTTCAACAGGTAGAGTGATTCCTGAGGAAATTATATTAAGAAGGAATTAATAGTTAAATTCAATACAGTAATATAGTCGTCGTTCGAGATAGATGTTTCTAAATGATAGTTTTTGCAACTAGGTAACGACTGAATGCATACGTGAAAGAAAAATAATATAAGAAAATTCTATGACCAGAGCGAAGCTGGGCTGAAACCCTTGTATTATAATAAACCTGTTTCGTTAGTGACAAATAAAAATATAAATTAGTAAATTTTATTTATTAAACCACTGATCACACTACTATTTCTATAGTAACATATTTTTTTAATAATCTGTTTGTACATAATTTATACTTACATTACAATAATGAAAACATTCAAACTAATTATAATAAAAAACTAACGTATACAATGTAAAGGGAGTCCGTGTTCATCAGGCATAGTGCCGAGAACGCTAGCCGTATTCCTGCATTGAATAGCAATCGCAATTCTCTGCACGAGATATGAACCAGCCCTCTTGTCATGTCAGTCAACCTTTTGTCTGACTGTCTTGTCATTCCTATTATCAAATGCGAAAAATATTTTAATTCCAATCAAGATACATACATAGTTGGACCAGCCCTAAAGCCATGTTCACATTTGCGACTTGCGACACGCATCGCTCGTCGGTTTTTTCGACTTAATGATGTGATTTATCGTTTCCTTCACGCGGGATTAGCGTTGAACAATATTGGATGCCGCGCTTCTTTATATTGAACGACGTGGCGAGATCGTTACGATCTATAAAATACAATGTTAATAATAAAGTGTAAATTACAATTCGTAATTTTATTTAAAAATATTTTTATTAAATAATACTATCGTTACATATAATTCTTCAACTAATTTTATTTTATAGTTAAATTCACTTAGATTACCTTTTAAAAAATTTGAAGTATTTGTCATTAAACAATTCAAATTTTAAACCATAATGTTCTTATAAGAACGAAGTTTTTAAAAATGTTCATTTTATAGTTGAAATGTATATATGTTTTTAAATGTTTTGAAATAAAATGTAAATAATCTTAAGTTTAGGACTTAAGTGTTTATTGAACCGTTATTTGAAGATTAATAGATACACTACTAATGATGTGGCGAAATTTTAGGTACACAGATATATCCGAATTTTTTCTTCACCCTTAAGGCACTTCAACTGTGACTTAGCAACTTCTAAAGCTGGATCGAAATTGATTGGTATCTTGGCTCATACTGTTTTAAAATATTTTTATTTGTAATATTGCAATGGCAAATTATGCCCTAGGCTCTGAACTGTGTGAAGAGTGTCATATCCAACAATGGGTAATATATTTCTTACATTTCTTATGTAAGAAAAGCAGCAAATAGGAATGCGAACCCCTTAACTTAAAGAGGACTGAAATGTTGCCTGAGGGCGCACGTACTATACATTACTTCTGCAGAAGAATAAGATAGTCGTCGCCTTGCTTTAAAGTGAAGCCGTTGTATAAGTAATTGGCGGCGTTTTGTTCCCGTCACGTTAACGTCCCGCAGATGCTAAAACTCGCACCAAATGTCAGCCAGCTCGCAGATTCCCTGCGCCTGCGCCGTAATTGGAGTGTGAAATTTCGTCTTGTTAGATATTTCATATGCGAGCTGTTTACAAGCCGTGTGTTGGACGCAAATGTTTATGGGTATTTAGTCATTTATTATCTAGTTTATCTGCAGTCCATGAATATCTACGTCCAATATCAACCTGGATTAAAGTCCGGACTACCGTCGTGCATAGATCGTTGCTACTCCTGAGGAATGAGATGGTCGTCTCGTTTGTAAGTGTAGCCATCTTGGAATTATGACATTTAATTGTTTTAATATTTGCTTATAGGTCCAAAGTTGTATTGTAGTTCATACGTAGTGGTGTTACTAATTTAGAGTACTATGATGATGGTCTGGTGGACGCCTCGTTTCCGACGGCAACGGCACCTCTCCAATTGAAACAAGAATTGAACAAAGAACAACGGGTTTTGAGAACAGCGGTGGTACCTCCTCGGTGAATCGATAGTTCTATTCAAAATAATAAAATGTTGGAAATACATATATCTGTATTTCTTGGCAGTTTAATAGAGTCTTACTCTTTGTAGAAGAAGCCTGTCGTGCTATTTAGTTAAGACTTACAGATTTTACCAGTAAGAAAAATATTGCTGAGGGTTTTTCCACATAATTCTTAAGGATAGCAATGAATTGGCCTGCTGGGCTGGAAGTTATGGATTCCACTTCTCTCCGAAGACAAATTTTTGTATGAGACATGAAGCTCGAGACAAACCCATACACATAATCCATACACGTCGATAACCTATACACACATATATATGTGTGTGTGTGTGTGTGTGTGTGTGTTGGGGTTATTGGTATCACTTTTCGTGGCAAAGTGAAGAAAGTATCTCTTATTACTAAACATAAAAAATAACAAAAAAATCGTTAGTCATATTTCAAAATCTTCAATCACAATGTATATCTCAATTGTAAGTAGTCACTCATAGCTTCAAGAAGCAGGGCCGTTGAAACGAAGCCCCATGCGTTTTGAACTTGATAGATTTATTGCACCCACCATACGTGTTTTATCGTGCCATCACAATGGGTACTGATTTATTATAAGTATACTTGTGGGGAGTGCATACATTAGCGTGCACACACAGAAAGTATCTTGTTTCGCGTTAGTGACGTCAAAAAATAAATCGCAATTTTTTTTGTCAACGTGCCTTTACCTGCCCTAAATTTGAACATTTTAACTCATATTATTTTAGTTGATTTAAAAATCTAAAACATACACAACATTTCTTTACTTTATTTTTATGAGAGAGACATAATATGTTATATGACGATTTTTATAAGTCGTCTACTAGCTTTTCCCGCGGTTTTGCTCGATTTTATGATAGACAGTCTAAGTTAGTACAAACATGGGATCCAGTGGTCAGTTTATGTAAATCATAAATTGTACAAAGTTCATTGAGTAAAGATATAATTAGTGTGGTGTGTCGTAATATGGAACCCAAAAAAGAAAAACGAACTAGATATAGGGCAGATAGATGAATCTACTACTAGCATCTATCAACAGTTTCGCCCTTCACCGCAGTTTCGCCGCGACCACGAGCCTTGCATCTGATTCAAAATGACAAAAAATAAAAAATCGTTAATTATATTATTTACATATAGTTAATTATATTAATTTTTCATTTATAAAACATATAGTCTAAAGTCATATGTTTTGCTACAGGATGTAACATACATATATTATGACGATTTTTATAAGTTACAATAATTACCAATGCCCAGAGCTTTATTCGTGCAAAAATCGTTACAACAAATTTCAATATACATTTCAGTTAATCATCCATCGTTATTTTTAACACGCTTTTATTAGCTTGGGTTATATGTATGTCTGATTAATTTGAAACTTTGCACACGTAACATGCAAAAAAAGAAAAATAAATAATACTTTAAACAAAAAACTAAAAAAATACGCTTTTATAAAAAAATCCAACTAAAAAAAGTATGAATAAGAAAAAAATGCGATGTAAAAAAGCGCGGGGTGCTTTTTCAGTGATCTATTGATACCATGGACCCCACGCTTTTCTTGTATTTGTATTATTGTATTACATTTGGCGGCTATCCATAAAATTAATTAAAAGATTTTCATTTTCAATTTTAACCCTTTAAAGTAGGATTTTCCGAAATTTCTTTGCAATTGTTAACTTGTATATCATATTACCAACATATACACAACTTTTCAAAATTTTTGTTAACACGATGTTAAAAGGTGTGATATCCTTTAACATTGAACCCTAAAGGAAATCCCGTATCCAAGTTGCTTATTCAAAAATCCAAATAATTCTTTCCCATGCTAATTACAGATTTATAGCCTCAAAACGAGCCAAATCTAATGGGCGAACCTGTTTTTGTCCAATGACGGGATTTACATCCTGAGGGACGTATTTGTTATATTTAATTTGCCTAAGCATTAGTTACGGGAGAAGTTGCCAGGTATGTTAACACTGATTGATGAAAGGGGTGTTTTGACTCCAATTTTATAATTAAATTTTGAAAAATATATAAAATGTCGCTTTTTATTCAGTCACCCTATTATACATGACACTGCCACAATAGGACTATTTGTGTTGTGTGTGTCCTACAGACCACATACAAGACGATTACATAAACACCCAGACACAAAAAAGAAATTTAAATCAATCAGATATCTGCCTGGTCGGGAATCTAACCTAGAACCGTTTGTGTGGAAGAAGTGTGTGGAAGTGTTGTGGATCATACTTGATCCACATACCACACAAAATAAATTTCTCTTCGTGTGAGGATTTAACAATGTTTTATAGTGAATAATAAAAAAATTCATAAACAAATCATGACAATTTCATTTGAATAATCCTGATATTATTTTCCTTACGGTTTTAAACGTATTCACCACAATTAGTCTCTAAAACTTTTATAAATGTATCCGACATTCGTATTTTAGCTTGTAGAGTTTGAAGAAAGGTGTTCAAACTGTTATATTGATATTCGCATCACTGAGTCATCATTGGCAAAATCAAACGTAGTTTGGTGTATCAACAAGCAGTATCGAGTCCCTATCAATCAATCTTATAACGGATCAATTGGTAATTTATCATTGCGCATTATTCATTATTATCGATAATGCAGATTACTAATAAGTACGTAAAGAATTTAGAATGTCTGATAACAAATCGATAGGTGGTAGAATTTTTCCTGGACCAGAATAGACTATGGTCTCCTGATTGTCGTAAGAGGTGATTTAGTCAGTAGGAGTCTTCCACGATTGGTAATGGTTCAGCTTCAGCAGTTGCGGGAATTCATATTTTTTATGTGAGAAGTACAGCAAACGAGCATGCAAACCACCTGATGTTAAGTAGTCGCAGCCCATAGACATCCACGTACAACCACAAATACGACCGCAATCCTATCTGAGCTCAAACGTAGATACGTTGCTACTCCTGAGAACTATGATAGTCGCTTCGCTGCCAAGTGTAACCGGCAACCGCACCTCTCCAACCGAAACACAAGTAATGCTTTACGGTGGATTATGAGGGCGGCAGTGGTACCCTGTCGAACTATAGTTCTCCCTTTCTCTATGATTATATATGAAGACGAATAAATAAAACAAAATATATAACACCCAGACCCAGAACGATATTTTTCCTTTAAATGCCTGTCTTTATATCCCATATCCATAAAATTCTTTAAGGGATTCGATATCAAGAAAAACAATTAAAACAGATCAATAAGAGATTTTGTAAAATCGACTTTGATATCATACTATTTACATAATGTTGGTCTTCCCAATAAGCTATAAAAACAAAACAGTGTAGTCTATTTAGCACAGATTAAAAAGTACTCGAACAGAATGAGTCTTTCCCACAATCCTCATCGATAGACCCCATTGTTCAAAGACAATGGCCGTCTGAGGTCCCGATTTGATCATTCAATTAAGCGCGAATGGAAGAAAGAGGTTTAACTCCAAAATCCTCATAAATCACACACAAATGGTAATTACCGAGTGTTATTGCGAAAGATTTTTGAGAGCGATTCAAATCGGGCCTTTGATTGTCTTCTGAGATTAATTTTATCGTTCCTTTTTCTTTTGAGTAAAATTATACAAATAACTAGATTTTTCCCGCGGCTTCGCTTGCGTTGAACATTAAATAAATATCAAAAATCACGAACATGAAATATACAAAAATTCAAAACAACTGAAGCTATAGTCGATGATATTAATTTGAAGGCTTTGAGGTTGCTAGATTTTCATACAATCATGTCAGCTAAAATAGCAAAATTTTTTTAATAAAAAGTACCCTATGTCCTTTTTAACACCTCTAAGAATATGTGTCTGAAGTTTTATAATAGTCTTGGCGGGAAAGCGTAACAAACTTACATTCACATTTATAACATTAGTAGGGATAAAGTCGTAACCGACCGGAGTCTGTTCATAGAAGACATCATTAATTTGCGACGATAGCATATATACAGAAGATCTGCAATGGGTATATAGTACAGGAGTATATATGCTATGTACACATTTCGAGATAAACACTTTTTAACATGTTTATTTCATGTACTTTGTTTGACATGATGACACCTTTACATTAATCGTATGAATGTATTTTTTTTACGGGCATGCAGGCCACCTTTTATTAAGTGGTCATTGCAGTTCATGGACAACCACGTGCAATCTCAAATAGAACAGAAGTTCTATTTAAGGATGGATGCGGATGCGTTTCTACTCTTTAGGACTAAGTTGGTCGCCTCCAATAATGTGTATCCGGCAACCACACCTCCCCAACCGAAACACAATACATGAGGAACATGATGCTTTACGGCGGGTTATGAAGTTGGCGGTGGTGTCGCCCCGGGCGAGCTCTAACGGCTCTATCACCTTTAAAATATATATAAGTATAAAGTATTATTAGTTGACACATCTAACAACTCTCAGAGACTATTATAAACTATATTAAAATAATCATCTGTGCTATATGTAGAATCAATCAAAAGTTTATAAATTGTCTTCTGTATAATCGATGTTTTTAACATGTTACACTGTCGTCGCAAATGTCGATATTTGAAGAAAACTATTATCACGGGCCTTTATTAACTCAATACAACCCAAAAATAATAGCTGTTAAATTCTTGTCAGTTTGTTGGTGTATCTGTTTGTTTATTTCTGCGTTTATGTACGCAAATTTCAGAAACGGTTTAACCGATTTCGGTGCGGTTTTTCGTTAATTTCGTTAAACGGGTCTATAAATAAAAAAGTTATGTTGATTTTATAGTTTTTGCTGTAAGAAAATGTGGTAAATTGTATAAATTCCGCGATAGTATAAGTTTGGTGGTGCCATCTATCAACAATAAATGCAACCGACGGTTTAACGTACCCTATGGAGTGCAGAAGCTGAAGATGTTATGTCGCCACTCCCGGTCACCCATTCGATTTCTGGCAGCACTTGACGTTACCTAACCTGTCGATCACTAATGATCAATAAAATGCCTTCGTGCATTTCAAGCCGATTTTGTATCAAAAATCTCTTCCTTATCTTGAAAAGAAACTCATAGTTATATTTTCATGACATCAGAGTTATTTCAACTCGTGACAAAATGCCATAAAACGCAATTGAATATTATCTAAAATGTTGAGTGTAAATATAATTATGGTTATATTGATAAAAAATCGGGTTTACAAAATGGCGCGACACAAAATGGTTGTAATTATATATTTGCACATAAAACAAGTTTAACAATTGCATCAAACATTTCGACATTTGTTACAACTATAGGTCAACCGGGGAGGTACTATTACCACCCTTATAACCCGTCTTTGTGTTACGGTACAGTAGGTACTATGGTTGCCGAGCGTACTTAGAAGCGAGGCAATCATCTCAACTCACAGGAGTAGCAACGTATATACGCATGACGTGATATAGAACTTCTGTTCTGTTTGAGGCTGTATGCAGATGTCCATGATGTGGGCTGCAGGGTTTACTTAACACAGGTGGTTTCCACAATCGTTTGCTAATCTTAAGACAAAATTCTTGTCCCGTTTGTACTTTATTTATTGACGTTCAAATAGACTTTTGTAAAGAATGTACGTGGAATAAAAATATTTTAAGCTTCATGTTGTGCATAATCAGACTACACTAGTCTTGTTTGTGGATGGATATAGACTATTTAATATCACGTAGCTTGCACGCTCGCTTGCTACTCTTCCATTATAAAAAATGCACACTCATAGCTATATTAGGAAGCTATTAGTCCAGGTTGTGATTTTGGATCCAGAACTAGGATCTGGATCTAGAGTCATCATTTAGTGTACCCACCCGAGAATAGAACTCGGAATGTTTTTTTTATGTGAGAAGAGTAGCAAACAAGCATGCAAACCACCTGATGTTAAGTAGTAGCTGGCCATAGATATCCACGTAGAACCACAAACACGGCAAAGGCAACCGCACCTCTCCATTCTCTCTTTATGACGGATTATGAGGGCAGTGGTACCTCCCCGGTCGAACTGTAGTTCTCCCTTTGCTAACAATGTAAATGAAAGGTTAGTAATGACGAAAACAAAACGATAACCGCGCGTTGTCAAATGACAGGCAATCATTACGCAAACGTCATTGGAGTGAAAACCTCAATGCGTAATGAATTAAAACAGAGTTTAGTTTGTCTGCGATGATAGCGCCCTCTGGGGGAGGCACCCCATCGGCCATTCCGTAATTTTATCGGGTTATAAATTTGAATTTGTATAATGCGCGGGCATTAACGCATGATTTATACAACTTGACTCTGCTAAGATTTCAAAGATGAAAAACAATAAATTTTGTACCCGTAACTATTGCGTTTAATGGGGACGACTGTTCGCGTGCTATGGACACGCTTTGTTAATATTTGTTCGTTCTTGATGTTTGAAACATAAACGATGTTTGATGGAAGCTTTTTGTTACGTTTTATTTGATAAACGCATCACGCTCAATGGTTACAAGACGGTTGGTTCATATCTCGTGCAGTTAATACCAATTCCTTTTCATAGAAGTAGTTTAATTCAGATTATTTGATCAATGCATAATGCTTGATCGCGCTGCTAGTGACAAGAGAGCTGGTTCATATGTCAAACATAAAATTGCAATTGCTATTTAGCGCAAGAAAAAAACAGCGTTAGCGCTATATCGCATTAGCATGGTCTTTCCGTATTGTATTGAGAGTAATAATATTTTTCACCATATTTGTACATATAATAGGAGGAGCAACACGTGTTTTGCCCCATAACGGAGCATCAGGGTAAGTTTACTCTGCGGTGGTTAATCGCTGATATCTTCGTTGGACTGTCGACCTTTTATAGTTGATCGAAGCCTCCACTATATAGCACTGTACGAAAAAGCTAGAAATATTTTATGAGAATCCATTCATAAGCCTTTTCGTATCCACTGCTGGACATAGGCCTCCCCAAGATGGCGTCACTCAGATCGGTTCTGTGCCCTCTGCATCCAACGGTTACCAGATTAATAAATAGATAGTTCTAAAGTCGACGCTAAAATTTGTGATACTTTGTCTTATCCCTTTAAACCCAACGTCACAAAGTTGACGACTTTTTACTTGCACGAATTTATGCGATACATTTAGGAGGTGCCCGTCGTATACAAGTCAGTTAAATATTTAGCTTTCATTCTAATTTATACGGTTTATACTGAAAAAGCGTCGCTTTAGTTCCGCGCCATAAATACGCCTGATTGATGTCCTTTATTGTTGAAAAGGTGGCCTCAGCAAGTGGTAGAGGACAAGACTTTATGAAATGAAAATTTCTAAAGCACATTGAACCTTTATTTTGGGAAAATCTTAACACTCGCTTTAGAAACATGATTTTTACTATATGTACTTAATACTCACAACTAACGTTTTTTAATTACCGATATTACCGCGATGATATTATTTTAAAATCATTTACGATTGCTATTTAACGCGGGAATGAGTCTAGCAATCAAACAGCCGCATGGGCACGGACCCCCTTTTGGTTGTTTAGCTTAGGCTCTTATTACAATTAGTTTTAAGATTTTCATTATTGTAATAAAATGTAAATAAAGAAAACATTTGACTATTATAAGCCTTATGTTATTGAAACGTTTTTTATGTTGGAGCAGTGAAAAGAAAACGAGCGTGCACGTCACCTGATGTTATATGTTCTATGATCATAGACGTCCATCTTCAAACAGGACTTAAATTCTGTCGGACGTCTGTCGTTCTGTGTCTGACCTTCAACGTGGTATACCATCAATGAAACCTGCTATCAAATAACCACATTTGCAATGGTTTTGTCCCTTTAAGAACTACAAAGCGACAGACAGACACACGAACACATATTTTAGCTTCAAACTTATAACTCTCCTCTTTTTTATGTTACAAGAATAGCCAATGAACGTGCAGGCCACCTGATGTTAATCGGTCTCTGCAGTCCATGGATATCTAAATCCAATGTAAATAGGACTCCATTTTATGTTAGAAGAGTAGCAAATGAACGAGTCCATAGGCCTTTATGTCTGATCTCAAACAGGATTTAACTCCTGTCTGACGTGGAGCATAGATGTGTGGAACTGACGACTAAGATAGTCGCCTCGCTTGTAATGTAGCCAGCAACCGCATATCTCCAACTGAAACAAGAGTTTAACTTTACGGCATATTATGAAGGCAACGCCAACTGACCAAACTATGGCTCTTCCACCTGTCACTTAATACTTTGACCGCGGCAATCATCTATGACGTCTCTCGACTCAGCGTTACGGGAGGCGGCACTAAACTGTACTGCATTGTTTAGACTGAAGAAGCGTAGACAATTCACTGAAATATTATAATTTTAGCAACCGTATAGCATCTACGAATACATAGACGTTGTATCAGCACATGTTTTCGGCCGTAATCCATACAAATTTGTACACGACAGGTGTACAAGCAAGCACGTTGCACCAAATAATGCACAGCAATGTTGTACGCGGCAGGGAGAGTGTTAACATCAAGTAGACAGCTCGTTCGCTTCCATTACACATCAAAATGATTATTAAAACGTTTCGTCCACTTAAAATCTTTTACGTATCCAACATTTTGATTACACCGAAACTCAGATAAGGTACAGGTCGTATATAACCACAAATTGACGGGATCAAAACTCAACAAAAACTTTTTGATATATTTATTGGTATTTCTTTAACGGAACCGACATTTATTAACGAATAAACATCACTATTTAGTAGCTTTTATAAGGTTTTATATGATGCTTGGTCGGTGTGGAAACGGATTCTTAATTTTTTTGTGTGAGATGAACAGCAAACAACCATGCAAACCACCCGATGGTAAGTAGTCGCAAGCACAGCTTATAGCACCAGGCGTTACTTAACGAAAATCTATGCTATCAAATTATTGTTAAAACTACTTTGCAATAGTTAGCTATCACCATGTATAATGGTATATGTTACAATAGAGTATGGCATATGTATGTTGAATGGTATACGTTCCAGATGGTATACATTTGACTACTTATGATTCTTTGGCCCCAGATTTTTCACTAGTAACTCTAATTACTGAGCGACAAAGATATTTGATAAGAAAAGAGGAAAGATTCTTTGAGCTCTGATCTTTCAGATCTAACTCTGATTACTATATGACAAAGGCTCATGATTCTTTGAGCCTGATTTTTTAAAACTTAATTCTTATTACTTATTATTACAACTTAAGCGATAAGATAGATTTTTAATACTTACTAGCTATACACTGTACATGTTGCCGTGTCAGCAACTTGAATAAATTTTAAATGAAAGACAAGACAAATATGCTATTCATTTTGAGTCATAACAGTGGCGCCATCTCTCGAAAATTGGTCGTAAGACACCTTCGTAGCCCACGAAGGTCCAGAACCACTTTGCTAAGGGTCATCACATGATCATTTGATTATAGTTAGCATAGTTTACGATTCTATAAAGAACATACAGACAACCATTCATTTTTGTATATTAAAATTATTATTACCTAAGGGAGAGATACTTCCGCAAATTTAAGAAGTATTTCTGTCTCACATAAGAACTTAAAACTCAAATCTTTTCCACTCTGCAGTACGTCTCTTCTGCCCAAAGTCAGAGGTTCCAAATAAAGGTAAAGCGCACTCCACACTAGCGCAGCCGCCCATGATTACCCACGTTTGTACAAGTCGATCGCGCCTGCCTCCTATCACATATATCTCATATTAAAATTTATAAGCGAAAGCCATTTTACTTATCTAACTCCTTTATATATATTTCTTTCTCTGTCACACCATTTTTATTTGGAAATTTGAAGAGAATATTAATTTTGATATATTTTATTTAGATTTTTTTATGTGAGAAGAGTAGCAACCAGCATGCAATCCACCTGATTTTAGGTAGTCGCAGCCCATAGATATCCACGTACAACCACAAACATGGTTATACGTTGCTACTCCTTAGGACTAAGAAGGTCGCCTCGCTTCAAAGTGTAGCCGGCAACCGCACCTCTCCAACCGAAATACAAATAACGCTTTACGGCGGATTATGAGAGCGGCAGTGGTATCTCCCCGGTGAACTATAGTTCTCGCACCTTTCAAAAGTTAATATTTTATTTAGATACTAACTTTTGTTGGCGACTACGTTCACGTAAGCTTCAATCTTCAGGTTTTACAGAGGGTCTAACGAAAAACAGTTCTCATGTACACACAACTTTGCAATTGACATAACTTTTTTATTTATTGACCAATTTAAATGAAACGAACACTAAATGTTAAATGAAACTTACTACAATACATTAGTGAAAACTTCACTGAAATCTGTTTAGCTGTTTCTGAGGTAAATTCTAAATAGGTATTTTATTGGATTCTATTGCATTATTAAGCCCCAAATGTCACTGGTTTCTCATATATCTAGCATCTACAGACAGCGAGGAAAACAATTTCATTATTTGTATAGATATAGACATTAGGAGCTTTCAAAAATTTAATTAAATCGTAGACCAACGTAAAGGCAGAAGGATATAACTATGCACAAGTATTTCAAACCAAGTAACTGGTCGGTAAGCCGAGGTTAATGAGATAACAGCAATATAATTTATTGTTAATAGCGTATTATAAACTACAGGATGGAACCAATTAACTACACGGTGATTTCGATCGATTTTCATTAAGTCCGTTGAGTTATTCGATGGTGTTTTACTAAATTAGTTTCAGCCCCTCAGCCCATTGACTTTACATGGTAAGGTTTTTGTTCATCAGACCTATTCTCTATACCTAGTGCATCTAGATATTACTGTGAAAGTTAGGATTCGTTGTTTCAAACATAGGTCAAGGCATACTTATATTAATTTGTACTTTTTCATGTTATTACAATAATGAAAATATTAAGACGAATTATAATAAAAACCTCCCCTAAACAATCTAAAGGGCGTCCGTCCTTATTGGGTGCCAAGGACGCTAGCCACATTCCAGTGTTGAATAGCAATCGTCATTCTTTGCGCGAGATATGAACCAGCCCTATTGTCACCGGTCAAACGTGGGACTGTGTGTGTAGGGTATAAAAAATAAGATGTTAATAAAAATGACCGAACTATGAACGTCAGCAAACATACAGTAATTAATAGATTGTGTCACGTGCTAAATATTCGCCAGTCTTTAACTACCGTATAAATAAATCAATAGATAAAAATGGACTAAATTCACAAACATAATATATGATGTTTAGGTATTTATTTGACCCATTGCGTGGATAAGAAGATTACAGGTGTTAAGAAAATTTATTATATTATTACTTAGATAGCTTAGTCCTGCGGCTTTTTCGCTCAGAAATTGATTTAGGAAATTACAATATATTCTAATAAACTAGGAAGCACAATTTTTTTTTTATTATGAAAGAGTAAGAAACGGGCATGCAGGCCACCTGATGTTAAGTGGTCACTGCAGCCCATGGAC
>DWON01005401.1:0-14968 GCA_018251015.1 Phocides pigmalion okeechobee
CACTACCCCGTGTTTCTATCAGTTGGCATTCGAGCAGCATTGTGAAATATATTCTAGGCTTTCCGACATGTGGGGAGAGATCTGTATCAAGGGACATTGTATATAAAATGTCTACAGTGATATGTAAAGTGTGGCAGTAATTATACCTATTATTATAATCCCTATAATCCCTAGGTATCCCTCCCCAATAATCGTTCTCATAAACAACCGTGAAATAACTCTTATATTTCAGTTGGAGGGAAGCATCTTAGTCATCAAGAGTAGCCATCTACTTACGATCTTAGACAGGTATTTGGAGCTGCTTGAGGTTGTAAGTAAATTTCCATGGGCACCAATGTTAACATCAGGCGGCCTGTAGCCTCTTTCGTCAGCTTTTAACATAAAAAGTGCTTACAAAATTGTTATTCCCAAAAAGTATTCCCGAATATCGAATGTTCTAGAACCCATAATCTTCTTCAAGGATTTTATTTTGAGCGAAAAAATTGCGAGCTAATTCCGTCGCGGGCGGTGGGTGTTGGCGATCCATCACTGGCGCTGTCACATGCCATTAGCCAGGCCTATGCGGCACGGTGGGGGAAATGTTGGCGAAAATATTAATGCATGACTTGCTATTATTGTTTGCTGAATGTAGATTTTTACGTAGGTTTAGCGTATTGGCTATATTTGGAGCTACTTGGAGAAAGGATATTGCCTAAGGTAAGTTTATTTCAAAGATTGTTAAGTTTCCCTGTGGTTTACATCACTGCTGTGTAACACACGGTACGCTTGCAGCGTGTATACACCTGTGTTGTATGTAAAAAACTGTATGGATTACGGGCGAACAAAAGTGCTGTGTTTAAGTCGGCGCTACAAGGCTGGGGACAGACATTAGGTCTGTGTATTCATGGATGCTATACGGTTGGTAAAAATACAATATTTGTGTGAATTGTCGGCGCATCTTCAGTCTAGAGAAATAAGATCCAGATTAGTGCCGCCTCCCGCAACGCTGACCCGATCTTATATGTGAGCGCCACGGTCAAGTGTTAAAACTGTTTGGATGTAATTTCATTTCCAGTGTGAAGCAATTCTTACGTTTTCTGAAAAAGTACGGTTGCCGGCTCATTTTGGTATGTGTAAGGCGACTAGTTTAGTCCTCAGGAGTAGCAACGTATCTACGCTGAGCTCAGATAGGATTTCAGTCGTGTTTGTAGTTGTACGTGGATGTCTATGGGCTGCGACTACTTAACATGAGGTGGTTTGCAAGCTTGTTTGCTACTCTTTACACGTAAAAAAAAACGCGTTTCTCAGTTAGTTAATAGATTTCATATATGGCTTTTGTTTTATGTGAGCTTGGTTTCAGGTGTCCATGGGTGACTGTGAATGCTTATAAAGCTGACTGCTCGCTTTGCTATTGCAATTCCAACATCATATTTACCGACATATTGATCAATATACCATGAAAATCGTCAAATAAAGAAATACAAGTATTTTAATATGTTATTTGCTAACCCTACTCCAATTATGTTCGCACAAATGAACATGAAAGCATCGAACCGTACATCTACATACATTCGCGTACGGTTTCGAAAAAAATACATACATATGGGAATCTATATTTGGAAAGCAACGTTTAGGCATTTAATCTAAACATATTGCTTGCTTAATAGAATACTGACTCAACCCAAAAAGACGACGGTTGGGAAATCGCAAAAAAAGATCTTACTATGAGAACTTATTCTACTTGTTGATGTATAATATTAAAACTGATATATCGCTGGGTAATGCGTAATTTCAATTTAATTCGAACGGTAGACGGTAGATGGTGCTAACAGAAGCCTGTATCTGTATGTAACTCAATTCTGACCTATCTAAAAATGGGTCAATTTTCCATTAAGCATGCGATATGTAGGTACAAATAGTTTGTTCATAAAGGTCATATTAAATGGTTCCACTGCAGTGGACCCGTAATTGTTGTCTCCTATATGCATGTACGCTAATGGCTACAAAAAATTAAAATAAAGTTACATGATTTTGTTGTAAAAACATAAGGAAGTTAATATTTTTTACTAACTACCTACGTGGTGTTCGTTATAATAGAAGGGAAACGAGTACGAAATTTTCTTTGTTTATATATTAATATTTTAATAATTAGTCCCACGTTGATCGACGCAGCCAGTAAAAAAACGGCTGGTTCATACTCGCGCTGAGAATTGCGATTGTTATTCAACGCGGGAATGCGGCTAGCGTTCTTGGCTTGACCATGCCGCATAGGCACTGACTCACTTAAGATTGTTTAGGTTAGTTTATTATAATTCGTTTTAAGATTTTCATCGTCGTAATAAAAATGAAAATAATGATACTGTATTATTTCTTATATTCAATTTACCTCTTATTGAAAAATCGCTAAACAACTTTATTCTAAACACAAGTTGCCTCTATTCCGATTAGCTTCAGTCTGCCTCAAAAAACAACCGATTGCTTGTTTATTACAACGTCAAATTAATGTAACAAGTATTCTTTTAGATACTAAAGTATAACATTAAACACTCTAAACACACTAAAAAACAAGTCCTTGATCAATATGATTTGTGATATATTGATACATTTAATTATTAATAGATAGGTACGTGAAATTAAAATAAGAATTTACATCAAGCCAATACTTATATGTGATAGTTAATCTTAAAAGAAACAATGTGATTAATGATGTTAAAATAGAATGTACTCACAATAAGCCAAATAATGATTAGATGGGTACCAGGTACTATATGTAACACGACTTTTCTCATCAATCTAAGGCTTCTAAAAAATCGAAATAAAAAAAACACGACTTCTTGGGAATAGACAATAATGGGTGTGAATTCTACAAGTCAATTTAATTCAGTGTAAAGCTCTGCAAGCCCCATTTATTTTAAAGCCTTAAGGGCGTGGTTGCAGGGTTCAAGGGTGTAAAGTAATTCGATATAGAGGCACAGATTGAACGGATTATCTCAATGAATAATATTATGTTGACAAATTGTTTTTTTTTAAGTAGAAACAGTAGCAAATGAGGCAAACTGGTGTTTAAGTAGGTAAGGAATGAGATGGTCCTCTGGCTTGTAAGTCAATTCTAAATTCTATTTAAATACTTGATTTCATTATGAAGTACTTGCGATCCGGCCCAGCTTCCCTGGGTTAATTTAGTTTATATTTACTTAGATTATTTTCTTTTTTGTAATTTACAAAAAATCTTAACTTATTGCATCAAAACCTTCCTTAGGAATCACTCTACCTGTTGTTGAAAAGTGTGAGAAATTCCGCTCAGTACTTTTTGAGATTATCGCGAACAGACTGACATACAGACGTGACGGGGGACTTAAAGAACGTCACAGTATCAACGTAAGTTTAGTAGGTATACCGGCTCTGAATGGCCTATTGGCCAAGGTTGACTGGGAGAAAAAGCTAGCGGAGAAAACTGGTATTTCCGGCAAACGCACCTTTCTATCCGAACAGAAGTCTTGCTTTACGGTGGATCATAAGGGTGACGGTGGTACCACCCCGATCGAATTGTAGTTTTATCAACTACCAAATTGAAACGGTTGATTTTGATCTGTAGAAATGTATTATGATTGCCATATAAGGCGATGTTCGATTGGCTACTCAGAACTGTTCACAAAATACGTGCTTTTTGTAATATTGGAAATAACATGGCTCGAAATGTGATTACAGAGCTTCGGAAGCGCACGTGCGAGGCCCATTCTCCAAATCTGTCCGCCAGTGTCCTCGCCGTGATCGATCGCCGCCGGCGAATTAAGAGCGTGGCATAAAGCCTCTGGGAACCACGCTGCTTTTGTACACGGGATACATTTTCTTTATTTTTCTTTATTTTTCATACAGTTAAAGGTAAATAAGTCGTTAAGAATAGGTAGTGTATGGTGAAGTTAGGAGATAAATTGTTGTTATTCCGTAAATATTAAATCTTATAAGATTTTTCCGTATACAATTATATATATGTAATATCTTGTAATCATGGCAAAACAATTCAGAAGTAACGAAAAAATGGCATCAAATACTTTAGAGAATTTGACTATTCAAATATATTTTTTTAACAGCAAAAGGTTCTTTCTTAATTATTAATTGTATCGTAAAAAGCAGATTTGACTTTCTTCTTTTTTCATGTTAAAATAACCCTTTTGCTGCTGCAATCCAGCTTGCAGGTCACTTCGTGTAAAAAGGCGTCGTAGTCCATGCACGCACACATCCAACCTCAAACGGAACTAAAGGTATATATATCTTAGGTTGTACGTGGATGCGTTGCTAATCCAAAGAACTTAAATGGTCGGGTCGCATATCTTTGTATCCGGTAATTATACCGCAACCACTAAAATCAAAATGGTTCATAATAGTTCATTGTGTGGATCATCTATTTAAACTGTCGTCTGCCTAAATTCTTAAGTAGTGTTCTTGTGGTAACTAAAAACAAATTCAATATTTTATTTCATTGTAAGGTATTTAAATACAATTAATGGAAGTCAAGGGTACAATGTAAAATCAATACATAGATAATACTTTATTTTATAGAGTCCTACTCAAAATATATTGTGGTCACATTAACAGTAGCGAATTATATTTTTATTTATATATATCCAAGATTGACATTTTCGTTATACGTTCGTTCGCTTTTGGAATTTTTTCTAACATTTGTGTTTGGTGGGAAATTGAGATATTTTGAAGGGATGTACGGTATTGTTCGAAATAGGTAGAAAAAAATTGTAAATCTTTTTGTAAAAGTAGCATTTAAGCGTAAGATTTCGAACTTTCTGTTCCGTATTATCTATGGTTCCGAAGGTGTTAGAATGGGTGGTAGAACTATTTTTCAACTGGGGGAGGTACCGCTGTCGTCTTTATGATCCGGGATAAAGCAGATAAATTTAATAGGTGCAAAAATTTGAGTTTAATCGGATACTTCCAACATCCACATAATCTCTTAAAAAAATCCCGCGTTTTGGTTGGAGTGGAGCGGTGGCCGTCTACCTTATAAACGAGATAATAGCAACGCATCTACTGTTATCTAATAACGCGTTATAACGGAACAGTTACGCATAATGTAGTAACGCATCATATAGGACTTCAGGCTGCAGCGACCACTTAATATCAAGTGGCTTGCATGTACGCTATTCTCACATAAAAAGGTAGGTGAGTGTTGTACGCAACATAAACCCAAGGAGTGTTATGTCCCTCGGCGCGAACTGAACCCATCCATCAAGTCTCACCGAGCCGCGGCTGTCGGCAGCCGCTGACATCAGTAACTGCCAAAAGTTTATCCAACAGTTTAGTAAAGTTGCCAGTTACCATTATTTTATGGTGGGAACGATTTAGCTATGACATGGTACATACGTATTAACGTTGTAAGACTGTAAGGCAGTCATTGTCAATCGGATAATTTGCGTTAATGATCCAAATATATTTATCTTAAGTAGGTGAATAATTTCAGAAGTATTTTAAACGTCAATAAAGTTGAGAAAATTCGTGAAGCGTATCATTAGAAAAAATAGTGAAAGAGGTAGTCTGAGGTCTATAACCCTGCGACTTAATTTTCGAAAATTATAGGCAAGTTCAATATCAATGTATTGAAGGTAACGGTACCTATACGCAGGGAAGTTTTTTCTTATGAAATTAATGCAGTAAATGAGCTTGTAGTCGTAATCAACTGCATTCTGTAAAAAGTTAGACGATTTTCTAAATTATTTATTTCTTGTCTCAGTAAACGTGCCAAATGGCTGACGATGCATTAACTGAGCTCATCGGAATGTAATTGGGTGTTGCTAAAAGGCTAGTACTGACTGGGAAATTATTCTAGGAAAAAGAAATTACAGCTTCCAAAAGGCTTTCATAGTTAAACGCGGCAGGATATTACAACATAAAGAACGGGTTTTAAAATGTTAAATCTTGAAATGGCAGATATCTTTCCACTTGTCATTATTTATTAAAATAGAGGACTTTACAGGGAGTTAAGATATTTGTCAAAATGAAGTAGACAATACTTTGTAGTGTAGAAATGATACACGGTCAGATCTATTCGTGGTTTGTACATACATACCGAAATAATGAAATAGTAGACCCCAAAGTATCAAAACACGAAACTGGAATCATCTATCAATAGTTTGCAAAAGCGCCAACGCTGACATGACTAATTGCTAAAACATTATCCAACTGTTTAGTAAACTTGCCAGAACAAGAACTAGGGTTGCGAGCTGTCCCTCGTGGGCTTGACTCTTCGTTGCTTGGAGTTTAACTATGGATCATGCACGTAAATAAATATGATACATTTGAAGCTAGGACCATCTTAGTCCTCAAGAGCAGCAACGTTAGATACGTTCGAGTTCAGATAGGATTTTTTTGTGGTTGTATTTATGGTTGTACGTGGATTTCTATGGGCTGCGACTAATCATCAGGTGTCACATAAAAAAAATGAGTAGCATCTATGGAGCAGTGGGATTATGTTCCTTTATTTTTCGCTTTCTGGGTCTTGGTATTATGCATGCGGGATCGATTTGTGACATGTTTATGAAACGTTTTTAAAAACACGATGAAGGGAAAAATATTGAGGAAACTTGCTCGCTTGATTTCTCCATTAAGTTGTTATTGTTACGTGTAGTTTTCTTATTCGCATTTGACCACCATGTTGGACTATGTCACAATTCACACTTGGCCAGCATGTTGGACTTTGGTTCAACTCTTCTCACTCTGAGAAGAGAGCCGTGCCCAGTAATGAGACAGTACTTAGTAGATGATGTGCTCAAAACGTTTGATCTACTGAGATTTTGGGTTCGATTCCCGGCCAGGCGGACATTTGAATAATAAATTTATAGTACTGTACTGAATCTGAGTGCTTGTGCATCTTTTAGTTTTCTACGTGTCTATGGTTTCATAACATACCAAACCTTACAATGGGGTTACGAGTCCATCCTTATTTTATACTATAGTCTAATTTTATACTTATGGTGAAAGAGGGTCTATATTTATTTATAGACCAGCTGCTGCCCGCGACTTCGTTCATGTGGGCTTAAATTTTTGCAATTTTGCACATTTTGCAACAGCCATTAAGTTTTCATGTTCTCACACCCGTAAAATTTTATTTTTTATTTTTAGACCGATTGAAATGAAGCACTAAATGTTAATTGAACGTAACAGAAATACATTTGTGAAGATCGTTACCAAAATCGTTTAAGCCTTTACTGAGATTTGCGCGTCAACGCACAGACAAACATTCTAACACCTATTGTCTTGGGGTCCATTACATTTACAAAGGTCCCTAATAATAAATTATCTCATATACCTTCCAGGTACAGACAGCGAGTTACAAGTTTATTATTTGTGTAGAATAATATGCATAATTATGAGAGAAATCAGACTAAAGTAAACGGCAAAATATTAATAACGACTAGAGATAAACTTAACTGGTCATGTTATTTGAAACCAGTATCTGCGTCAATGTTTAGAAAGTTACATTATAAATGAATATTAGATAGCTATATTTATCTAGGAATAGTAGATACTGGAACAGATAAAATACTTGTATAGTATCTTTAATCTTTATGCTTTGCATGGAATGACGTTAAACCATTTGAATATGTTATTGAAAATAGTGGCAGTTTTGTTTGTTCTATTGACACTTACTCCTTAACAGTTAGTTAACTCCTGTGATGCGGTCCAAGTGCCAAAAAATTTAACTACTACACTTAAAATAAGGTAATAGCCACATCACTTACTTCGATTGGAGATTAATAAATAAAACTACAGAAATATAACCAAAAGATTTATTTATACATTTATCTATTTAAATATATATGTTGCTGAGAATAATCACAATGGTCTAGGCAGCGTGTCTGCGGATTCCAAATGAAAATAAATATTTACAATGTTCTAAGGCGACGTGCGGCGGAGATCCTGCCTCACTGGACGGCGGCTTCGCTGATTCTGAAACCACACACTTTTACTTCAGATATCACTTGTTATAGAAAATGTTTTATAATAGATTATTTACTTTACAATTACTTTTGAATGATTACTATGATTAGCTTAGTTTATAATTATAATAGTGCATGTACAAAATTTTGACGTAAATTAATATTTTTTTGTTAACGGAATATAAAAAGAAAAATAAAGGGATAATGTAAGTGTGATTAGCTATGTGTAAACCGATGCGTTTTTTAGTATTTTCTAACATATGCCTGACCAACCATGGCGTGTGTAATAATGCATTAAATCAGTTTGACAACAGTGCGTCGTTAACGCAAATCCGACGCATTCAGACCGCGGTGGATTCGCGTGAAACATTTCAGGCATTTTGGTAAATAAAATGGGCGGTAACAATCAACCTAGCCATACATGGCACAACGCTTTATGGAAGACGAACCGAAAGTTAAAACGCAGAATGATCACGTAATATCGGGCGGCGCACCTGTTGCCGAGCACGGCGGCGGCGGCGGCCACGACGTCGGGCGCGCGCGGCAGCGCCAGCGCCTCGAGCGCGCGCGCGTACGGCATCGGCGCGTCGGCGCCCGTCACGCGCCACGCCGGCGCGTCCAGCTCGAAGAACGCCGCCGACTCCATCACGCGCGCGCACACCTCCGCGCCGATGCCTGCACACGCGTACATGTGCGCACTCGCACAGAACGAGCGAGCGAGGGGGGAGAGGAGAGAGAGAGAAGTAGAGAGATGGAAAGGGGCGTACAGGTGGTAGCCATCCGTGGCGATAACCGCACGCGATAACATGCATATTCACCTCCACGCTGATGATTATTCATACACACGCTTGGCACACGTTCGCGCCATTACCTGCACGTCACCACATTTGCATACCGATACGCTTAACATATCTTGCGCTGATAAGCAGAGACACATACACACACGAATATATTTAGCACAACTTAAGTTTTCCCTGAAAACTCTAGGATTCTCCAAAAGAGATGTCAATACACTTCAAAAATAAAGTCTAACGATTTTTACTTCGCTTACTTAATCGACTATATGTCGCTCTTAAAGAGAAACCCAAAAAATAGGTTATGCACAGAGGCCACTTAGTATGGAGTGGTCTCTGCAGCCCATGGACATACACGTCCAACCTCAACCAGGACTACAGCCTGCCTGACGTGCACCGACGCGTTGCTACTCCTGAGGATTGATATAGTCGCCGCTTGTTAGTGGCCGGCAGCCGTAGCTGCACTTGTCACACACTCACTTTATAACACTGCATTGTGCAACAGTGCTGTGCTTGCGTAACGACATTGTGCAATATTGCTGTGCTCGCGTAACGACATTGAGCAATATTGCTGTGCTCGCGTAACGACATTGTGCAATATTGCTGTGCTCGCGTAACGACATTGAGCAATATTGCTGTGCTCGCGTAACGAGCTTGCGGCTTGTACACACTGTATGGATTACGGGCAAACACGCGTGCTGTATTTACGTCGGCGCTACAAGACTGGGTACAGACTTTAGGTCTGTGGATGCTATACGATTGCTGAAAATACAATATTTGTGTGATTTGTCGGCGCATCTTCAGTCTAGACAAATAAGATCCAGTTTAGTGCCGCCTCCCGCAACACTGACCCGATCTAATATTTGAGCACTGCAGTCAGTGTTAACAGGGAATTATTAGGGCGACGGTAGTATCTCACCGGAGAAATTAAAATAGTTAAAATAAAAAAAGCTTAATATACTAACCTGACTGTGGCCAGCCTTGCTCCACGGTGATGAGGTGGTGCGTCTTGGCAATGGACTGCGCGATTGTGTCGAAGTCCAAAGGCCTGATCGACCTCAAGTTGATTACTTCACACTCGATACCTGGAAAATATTGAACAGACAACTTTGGCATTTAACTCAGTAATTATAAAAGGAAAATTATATGTGCTTTTCATATTTTATAGATCTATTTCAGAACGATATAGGTCCGAAGGTAGATTAAAGGTGGTAGACCCGTTAGAGCTTGCTCGGGGCGGCACCACCGCCACTCTCACAACCTGTCGTAACGCGACATGTTCTTCATGTATTGTGTTTCGGTTGAGGAGGTGTGGTTGCCGGATACACATTATTGGACCCGATCTTAGTCCTCAAGAGTACGAACGCATCCGCGTCAATCTTTAAATAGAACTTCTGTTCTATTTGAGATTGGACGAGTTTGTCCATGGGCTGCAGTGACCACTTAAATTCAAATTCAAATTCACTGACTGTGTGTCAATTCTGCTGCGACATTGCCAAATAGTGAATGCTTTCATTGTTAAATAATGTAACAATGATGCAGATAAAGTACTGAAAGCTAAAAACAAAGTTTTTTTTTGTGTAACGGGTACTAAAAATGAACTCTGTAATCCATGATCCAAGCAACTGGTTCGAAATATCGGTAGTTAAAAAGACATTTATCGGGAATGCCCCTTACATAATAAGATGTAGAAATTCCGCGATTATATTAATAATTAGGCAGGGACTAGGTACCGGTCATTGCACCCCTCTCATCAAACTACCTCATTGATTACACTAAAACATATTGAATTTTATATGAAATAGTTGTTTTGAATAATTTACATTTACAGTATGCTTACACATCGTACAAAATGAATTCACAGTGTACCTTTTCCAGCGAGTTCATTGGCAGCCTGCAGAGCTGTGTCCGTGGCCTTGCCCGCACACACCACTGTGATGTGATTGCCCGGCCTTTCGATTTTCGCTTTACCTATAAATATGTTTAAGTAAACCTATTATAAATGGAAATAGGATCAAATATAACAAACATGAAAATAAATATTATCTGTCAATTTTATTACACGACAAGCTACAACCAAACTTCATTCATGTGGACTAAAATTGTTTGGTTTTTAGACTTTGTTATAGTCCAAAATTGTCATATATTTGTTTAAATTTGATTTATAAGAAAAGAGAGTGTAACCAAAGTGAATGAGGAAAAATTTTAACAACTATTGTTTTGGTTTCTATTATGCAACATATTGGCAAATTTGAATGGACAGTTATACTTATATATTAATAATAAATGTCCACTTTTATTATTAATTGTCCACTAAAATGACCTACAAGTAAAATTTTCCACTCGAGAGTGACATGAATGAGTTTCAGTTTGGGACAGTCTAAACTTAAGGATTGCTTTTTATTTATTTATTTATTAATAAGGCATACCAACTTGCTTAATGTATTTATCCCAAGTTAAGGAAAAAAATCAGATTATTACGTTGTACTCTGATGTTTGAAGTTACTTTTTATTAAAGCAAATATGAGCTAAGTATTAAGAAAGGGATAATATTAGACACTCACCAAACAACATATTTTTCATTAAAACACTGGATGGATGGATGGTGGATTGGGGGAAGCTAGAATATTATTAAATACATACCAATTGGCACCACAAAGTCTGGAGATAGTGCTTCATCGGACATGGGGAATGGAATACCATACAGGATCTCGTCTTCCAACACCACCACTGGGTCGTTATCTCTAATGGCTGCTTTGAGTAGGCCTGTAATCAACAAAGGAAAAAATACATTGAATAAGGTGTAATATTCTTAATACTTAACAACATTGCAATAGAGGTTAGAAACAGAGTTATAACTGGTACTACTGTTACCGTTGCTCTCCTAATCGGTCTTGTGAGTCTTGTTTTTTATTTTGATGTTTGGTTGTATATTTACAAGTGTGACAACCATCTTTATTTTCAAAAAGTGCTATAATATATAGTTAGTTGACTTAGTTCTGTTTAAATTAAACATTCATAGGCCATAGATAAAAATAAAGTGATAGCTTTAGGGATATCATTTTTCATTTAGGTTTTTCTTTGTTTTTACTTAATTTTACAAAATTAAAAATACGGCAGATGTCCGTGGGCTGGAGTGCTTTACTGCTTAACATCAGGTGACTTGCGTGCCAATTCCTAAATTACCAACCTTTGGCATCTTCAGAGGAGTATGGCATGACCACCTTGAGGCCAGGGCAATGGCTGTACCACGCGCCGAAGCACTGTGAATGCTGGGCGGCGACACCCGCGGCCGCGCCGTTCGGCCCACGGAACACAATTGGCACAGGCACTTGCCCCGCTGACATATAGAATGTTTTTGCTGCTGAGTTTATAACCTGAAATATAACAAATCATTTCATATAGTATACAAGTAGCAAATAAAGAATCCATCTGAAAAAGTCACTGTATTAAGTTATTGCAATTTGTTACATTGAAACTTTGTTTTAAAGCATTGGTCTGGTGCTGATTATTATATACAGTGCAACCTCGAAATAACAAATCGCAATCAGACAAGTAAATATTCGTTATATCAAGTAATTCGTTAAACTATGGTTTGTTATATTGAGGAAGGTTGGTTTAAAATTTGTTATAAAGAGGTAAAAAAATAGTTTTATTCGTGAAACCTGTCACGACTGAATCACATATTTTTGGAATTAAGGGTCATATTCAAAATTCGTTAATTAGAGGTACAAAGAATTTGTTAAATCGAGGAAATTGTTATATTTAGGTATGTTATATAAAGGTTGCACTGTAAATAGTTACTACATTCGACTACTACTTTGTTGATGTAAATCACAAATAGTAGAAAGTTCAGATCCTATAGACACAGTTAGTGTAACATATCGTGATATGGAATGCAAAAAACGAAACATGAAGTAGAACATAGGGCAGATGGATGACTAGAGTCTGTCAAAAGTGTCCCCTGCCTCCGCAGTTAACTGTAACCACAGGCCATGCAACTGGTTCTAAGTCCTATTAATTAAAAAGTGTATATCGTGAGAATCCAATGCATAGTAAAATAAATAAAATTTTATTATATATTTAGACAAGTGATTTATGTATACTGTTTTACACACAGAATTTTTAATTAAAAAATATAATTTAAATATTGTTTTTGGCTTTCAACAAAACCACAAATATAATATTTATAGAATACCAAAACTCAAATAAATATTAGAACTCCCTACTTACATGATCTATAGCCTGCATTGAGAAGTTGAAGGTCATGAATTCGCAAATGGGCCTGAGACCGGCAAAGGCAGCACCCACAGCTATACCGGCAAAACCAGCTTCTGTGATGGGCGTGTCAATCACCCTGTTGTCACCATACTTCTTCCATAACCCCCTGAAATTTAAAGCAAACCATAACTTAATAATCATTTATGGCCAATAAGCATATGTAATGCCTGACTCGTCGTAAAATTCTGGCCTCAATGTTCAGTTCAAAAGGTTGTAGAGCCGTTAGTGCTCGCCCGGGGTTTTCCCACTGCCACTGTCATAACCCGCCGTAAAGCAACATGTTCTTCATGTATTGTGTTTCGGTTGGGGAGGTGTGGTTGCCGGATATATATTATTAGAGGCGACCATCTTAGTCCTCCAAAGTAGGAACGCATCGGCGTCCATCCTTAAATAGAATTTTTGTACTGTTTGAAATTGGACGCGGTTGTCCGTGGGCTGCAGTGACCACTTAACATCAGGTGGCCTGCATGCCCGTTTCTTACTCTTTCACAATAAAAACAAATTATAACATTACTCGACGAAATATTTTTTGTCGAGTAATATTAATGTTTATTTACAAAAAGAAAACATCCTAATTCAAAGCTTTTTAATAGCAGTTTCAAGCAGCACTCTCCATTTTTCAAGAATTTTGTTTTTTGTTTTAAAATCGGATAACTTGTAATGCCGAAATTTCTAAAAAAAATGGTAATAAAATGTTTTTAAATATCTATTTAGCTCTATATGAAAAAAATCCGTCACGCTTCGGATGCGCTCTAGTCCTCTTTAACACAATATCATCAGCATCATTGGTGTAGAGGTGGTACTCATTTCAGGGAAATTTGAATTAGCAATGTAAATATTTCATACTATATATTTTTTTATAATATGTAGTAAAACTGACTAAAGAAAGTAACGGAACCACACCTAGAAAAAAATACATCACGTACAATACGATATAAGACGTGTTTGCAACTGTTATAATTGTATTTGACATAATATGTAATTAGTATCATCTATTTATAAATCCAGTATCGACTGAATAACATGCCTTGTAAAAGAAATATACCACCGACGATCACCCATCCGAATCCCAACCGCACCCGACGTTGCTCCAATTTGCCCGTTGTTTGCGTTACAAACAAGCCGCGACCTTCTAACATCACAAGTTATATCGCAGTAAAATGTTGAAATGTGCACAGTATTGTCTACGGGACGGAAATAACTATAATTAATAACACCACTCCCCGTACAGCTAACTCAAATACCGACCCAGGGAGCGGCTCGCAACAATAATCCTGTAATATCCAATAACTGGACTCGTATCTGTAAATTTACTTGTACGGACACAAATAACTTTGACACTTATAAGAAAATAATCATTCCAATACTCATAACGCTCATAGATCATTACGTAGAATTATTGTCACTGTAGCTTGGAACCAGATTAGTGTTACGGTATATGCTGTCTGTCGTAAGACGTACCGGTTACACTTGGAAGCGAGGCGACCATTTTAGTCCTCAGGAGTAGCAACGCATCTACGTTCGAGCTCAGATAGGATTTCGGTTTGTGGTTGTGGTTGTACGTGGATGTCTATGGGCTGCAACATACTAAAAGAGCTCACATAAAAAAGAGGCGACTCCCTTTCGTCGTCTCCTTGGATCGGGAGCGGCATTAGTGGGAGCTTGAGTCTTTCCGAATTAACGATCCCGGAAAGGACGTCAATGATTTATTCCCACATCGACGTAGGCACTAACCAATATCCTAGAAGCCGGGGAAGCTCCTCCGAGATGGGCTCCATTAGCACTTCGTGCTAGAGAAAATGAATTGAGTTTGTTCCCAGAACCTGGTGTTTACTGGCACAGAAGAATGCCGCCGACGAGATATTTAAAGGGCATTTTTTGGGTAAAAATCCCAGAAAACCAGAAATACGGATACTGAGTACATTTAAAAAGATAAGGGGGGGGGGGGGCTAGTAATATGGTGTT
>DWON01005402.1:0-14967 GCA_018251015.1 Phocides pigmalion okeechobee
AGGGAGTCCGTGCCCATGCGGCATGGTTCCAAGAACACTAGCTGCATTCCCGCGCTGGATAGCAATCGCAATTCTTAAATTGAATTGAAATGGATTTATATCAGAATATTTGTAATTATTGGAATTGGAATGTATTTTAGCAAAAAGGGTTCCTTTCAGTGGAATAATAATATTGATACCAATAATGAATTTGAATACAGATTTACAGTTGGCTAAATAGTTTACTTTGATCCACATTATGAATTCCGTTATCGTTTTAAAAAGAGAACTCATTCTAAAACTGAATTTAAATGTGGGATTGGAATTGCAGATTGGTTGACATCGATCCACTACAATAAAAAGGCGTTTCATGTCGGCACAATAAGAATATTGATACCAATAATGAATTTGAATACAGAATTACAGTTGGCTAAATAGTTTACTTTGGTACACATTATGAATTCCGTTATCGGTTTAAAAAGATAACTCATTGTAAAATTGAATTTAAATGTGGGATTGGAATAGCAGATTGGTTGACATCGATCCACTACAGTAAAAAGGCGCTTCATTTCGGCACAATAAGAATATTGATACTAATAATGAATTTGAATGTCCAATTGGTTTACTTCGTTCCACATCATGAATTCACCATTTAATCACAGTAAAATTGAATTTAAATACAGCATCGGAATTGTAGATTGGTTGATACTAATCCATTTTAGTAAAAAGGTGTCGCCTTTCGGCGCAATAAGAATATTTATACCAGTATTGAATTTGAATACAAAGTTACAATTTGGCGATTGGTTGATGTCGACCTACGTACGTAAAGCCATTTTCGATAAAATAAGATATTATATTTTCAGTTTAGTGAAAAGTTATGTTATGTTTATTTGTTTTTTTGTTTCTTTAAAGATAAAACTAATTGATTGAAGCTACCTTAGGTTTGAACACATTTTTTTAATGCGAGAAGAATAGCAAACGAGTATGCAAACCATCTGATGTTGAGTAGTCACAGATCATGAATATTCACGTACACAAACACGACTGTAGTCCTATCTGAACTCGAACGTAGATACGTTGCGACTTCTGAGGGCTAAGATGGTCGCCTCGCTTCAAAGTGTAGGCAACCGCACCTCTCCAACCGAAACACAAGTAGTGCTTTACGTTTATGAGGGCGGCGTTGGTACTTCCCCGGTCGAACTATATTTCTCCCACCTTTAAAATTTTAATCCTTACCTTCAAATGGAGGATTATTATTTGTACTAACAAGGATCAGTGGAATTTATTTATTATACACGCAAGTCATATGCGTAAGCTGGCGCCATTTTTGTATTTATTTTTCCTGTTTTATTTTAACGATAAAAGTTAATGGTTGGATTTACAAAATATTTTTGTTGGGTTAAAACGTATTCGTGTCATGTTATATAAATACTTTAATATTACATATCGATAAGGTGTGGGATTAAACTTAATGTGGCGTTAAAAGCATCGAAGCGGTCTTATTTTTATCACTGGTGGTCACCCATCCAAATACCATCCGCGCCTAACGTTGCTTGACTTTGTCAATCACAACCTACGCATACCGTGGAGCTATGCGCTCGTCTCGAGCATTGGTACCTAAAGGAGCCAACCCATCTTTCGTCTAATTCAAACTGTCTATAAGACCTCCGATAAGATTATACAATGTCAGTAGCTGAGACAGTGCACGACGCGCATGATTTTTTATGACTTCCAGTCACCCATCCAAATATTGTCCTCGGTACACGTTGCTTAGTTTTGCCAATCATTCAAGACCTACAAAACAATACGTGCTTCAAATGTGTAAAACTCAACTGCGTAAAAGAATCCGAGCTACATTCGTAAATCACCTTTAATATCTATTACTTCTCGGTTCCCGAGGGACTCACCATCTCAGCTCGAAAATAATACCTACGTTCCCTTACACGTGGTGTTGACAAAGGAACGGAACGAGGAGCGCAAATATCCCGAAATCCCACAAGGGAACGTCGTTTATTATGTACATGTCGCGTATAATGAAACGAGTTTCATAAAGTTTGGATCAGACATATTCGTACGTCTAGTGTTTTCAGTATTTACAAAATTTATTATAAAAGAGTAAGGAACGGGCATGCAGGCCACCTGATGTTAAGTGATAACTGCAGCCCACGGACAACCACCTCCAATCTCAAATAGAACAGAAGTTCTATATAAGGATGGACGCGGATGCGTTCCTACTCTTGAGGACTAAGATGCTTGCCTCTAATAATGTGTATCCGGCTCTAACTTGGATGTTTGAGTTTGGGTGTGGATAGGTATTTTTTTCACTTGTTTTGGGGGCACGCTACTTCTCGAAAGTTGTGAGTCCATCACTTTGTTGTACCCCTCCTCCCTTGCCACTGCCTTTTGAAGAAAATATAGAACATTTTTTTATTGTTCTTTTTTGTCCATTATTGCGGTTTTTATTGCAATTTTTCGAAATTTTCTCTGATGACACTGCGTGCCTCCATGTACCCACATAAAACTCTTGGGTCCATGGGTTACAGTGACCACTCAATGTCAACAAATAATATAATTATAACTGATTGTTGTTCGTAAGCTATAAGAATATGTAGGATATAAGAGAATAGGTAAGATAAGAAGCATTTACGAAATAGATCTACAGGAATATTGAGACAGAGGACATGTAGAAATGTAGGGGGCGTTTCGGGCATCAGAGGCGCCACTGCAAGGACTGAACCAAATATAAAGTTAGCGACTTATTTCATCAAACAATTACGGCAATCTAGTGCTACAATCATACTAGCAATCACATCGCTAAATGACAATAGAAAGGGCCAGGAACAGAGAGCCGTCCGTGTACCGCGACGTATCCGAATATAATGCGTCCCGATCTAGTACTACTATTTTTAGCGCAACTACCCTATTTTTCTTAAGAGTGACAACAGATCTTAAAACAAATTGTTAAATTTTTGCTATGTATCGGGTACTCACGATTAACGATTTTTAATTTACATATATGTACATAATCACTGTTAAGTGGAACATATCTTATCATTGTTTTTCCTTTAATGCAGCCATTACAGGGAGGACGTTTTACATCACAAGTAAGTATGAATTAAGGTGAGAGAACCATAGTCCGAGCGGGGAGGTTCCACCGCCGCCCTCGTAATCCGCCGTAAAACATTACTTGTTTCGGTTGGAGAGGTGCGTTGCCGACTGCACTTCGAAGCGAGGCGGCCATCTTACTCCTCAGGAGTCTGTTATACGTTCGAGCTCAGATAGGATTTCAGACGTATTTGTGGTTGCACGTGGATGTCCATGGGCTGCGACTACTTAACATCAGGTGGTTTGCATGCTCGTTTGCTACTCTTCACACATAAAAAAAGAAATAATTAGCAAGTAAATCACTGCAGCACTACAATCGATTACTTACTGTCAAGCAAGTCAATCAAAGTCTTGTCTTACTGTCAATCTGTCGAGTTTGCTCTACTTTTCCTTAAGGAAATCTTAAATTAGTTTGATGTCACATACACTTTAACGGAATGATATCGTCTTAATACAAATGTATACATATGTATCCTAATCAGTTGCACGTTGTTACATAGATGTCTATGGGCTGCGACTACTTAACGTCAAGTGGTTTGCATGCGCATTTGCTACTGTTCTCACATAAAAAAAATGTCAATGATTACATATTTACGTACAAAATATTTAGGGAAATGTCATGTGGTATTTGGGGCGAGACAGGGGTACAGGGGCGAATCTACAAGCGATACATTTCATCAAGGTTTTCAAAAAAACGCCAAAATTGTTGCACGTAACGTAATACGTGTATGCAGGGCGTTTTTAGGGGTACGAGGGATACGTACTGTCTCCAAAAAAATAAATTGCAAAATTTTGAAAATTTACCATAAAAAATAAAAAAGAAAGAATAAAACAAAATAGTAACAATTTTGGTAACCGTAAAAAAATGTTTTTTTTTAATAGGTCAAATTCAAATACAAAAAATGTACTTATAACTTTCGAGAATTAGCGTGCCCCCAAATTAGAAGTAATAGAGATGGGCAGACTGTATAGAACGATTAGTAATTAATTGATTCACTATAATATTATATCTAAGTACTGTTCTCAGTAATTAATTTGACCTCATACTCAATACATCGATAAGAGAAGATGAATCTGTGTTAATTATAGTGACTTACAAAATATATATTAATAGAATTGCCCCGTAGTCTCACTCACGCTTAAAAACTGTTGACAAGTCTAAAAATAAATCGTCCTGAAGTATTCCCTAAATGGGGCTGAATTGGGGCTTTTTAAAACCTCGGAAATGGTTTAAATCTGGTCATGAATTGGCGGTTCTGGAGTTGCATATGTCCAGGCGATGTTTGTCGTATATTTGTTTGTTAAGCTACCGTTACATTACACACATACAACACATATACACACACACACACGCACACACACATATATATATTTATTTAAATACGCGCGCGTGTGTGTACGTACGAATGTCTACTTTTATGGCGTAACCTACGTATCTTCTATACAGATAATAAAATTGTAACTGGTCGCTGTTTTTACATGGTGGAAGGAGACAAACGAACATGCAGACCATCTTATGTTACGCTGTAGACTATAAATATCCAGTCCATGAATACAATGTTAAACGGGACCGAATTTTTATCTGGGCTCATAGATGCATTGCTACTCCTAAACTGAGATGGTCCTCTCGCTTTTAACTGCAGCTGGCTAACACACGCTTGTACTGAAACACAATAACGTCTTCATGGTAGCAATAACTATGGCGGTTGTTCTTACCCGGTTGAATCGTAATCGTCTGAGATATTGCAGTATATTTGAAATCCAAGTACACTTTCGGTTATTCTCAGCGATTTTAAGGAATTTTAGATAAAGAATTATGATATAATACACCAAGATCTTGGCTATTAAATCCAATTAAGAGTAAGTAGATAAGTGAAGTTTTACCTGAGACACCGTACAATTTCTGTATAATGAACTCTGAAAGAAATTTATGAACCATTTAAGATTTTTTCTCGATAATTTTGACAAATTTTCATAATTTTTCAATCTGTCACTTATCAGTGGAGGTATTATATACATCTGCATATATAAAAACAAAGATTACATAGGCCTTATATATTATACTAGTCACGCGGACTAGTATAGACGCGGGTATATTATAGACTAGTCACTAGTTATTATTATTGTATATAATTCCAAAATAAAGTAGCCTAAATTACTTCTTATTACGTCTGCTATCTGCCAGTGAAAATCTCGTCAAAATCGTTTCAGACGTTGCATCGGTTAACAGGAACAGACAGACAAAAAATTGTAACAAATGTTACTTTAAGTGTATGTACCGTGTATACATACATATGCATTTAGTAAAAAACCGTAAATTTAGTTTTAGAAACTGACAATCCAATTTTAATATTTCAAACTCTAATTTTATTTATTTGTATAGATAGCAATTTGAATAGAAGAACTGGTAAGTAAAGTGTGTGGGAGCAAAATGTAATTACATATCTAAATGTGTCTTATTTCCAGCGAATGGAGGAAAATCGATTCATTGAAGAGGTCATCTGTCTACAAGCAGATAAATTCAATTTTACTTTTTCAAATAATGAAGAATATAAATTCAAAAGCTTACTCATTGTGGAGGTAAGTCCCAGTGACTAGACGCTTTAGTGTTTGTCAAGTATAGATCAGGGGTCGGCAACCTGAGGTTCTTTGAATGAAAAGTATTGGCTCTCATGTTCCATACACCTAAAATATTTTATTGTCAAAAATCTTAAAATGTACACATAGATATAATTATATAATTTATATTCTAAAGATAGGAGAACTATAGTTCGACCGGGGAAGTACCACTGCCGGCCTCATAATCCGCCGTAAAGTATTACTTGTGTTTCGGTCAGAGATGTGCGGTTGCCGGCTACACTTTGCAGCGAGGCGACCATCTTAGTCCTCTGGAGTAGCATCGTATCTACGTTCGAGCTCAGATAGGAATTCAGTCTTGTTTGTGGTTGTACTTCGATGTCTATGGGCTGCGACTACTTAACATCAGGTGGTTTGCATGCTCGTTTGCTATTCTCACATATGAAAGAAACTGTCTTTTATAACTAAAATATGTTTTTTCTACTGGAACAATAGTAAGTTGTTATAAAAATACTAGCCGTGGCCGCGACTTTGTTCGTATTTTTTGAAATAAATGTAATGTTAGTCGTGTTGAAATTTGGACATAAAGACAGACACAGAATTATTTTAACGTTTTTTTAGTGGCTCTTTAAAATATGTGAAAATTTTCAAATTGCGACTTTTAGCTCTTTCATCTTAAATGTTGCCGACACCTGATCTAGACTGTTTTACTTCTACACAATATCGAGATCATGTAGTAGTAATTGGCACATTTACAAATGTTTAAACGTATTTGACTGCCAAGCTGTTGGAATTTTCATATTAAACTAATATCATCGCCGAATTTAACACTTTGACTGCGGCGCGGATAAATATGATCGCGTCAGTATTCCGGGAGGCGGCCTAAACTGGAGCTTATTTAATTAGACTGAAGATACGCCGACAAATTACTAAAATATTGTATTTTTTAGCATCTGTGTATCATTTACGAATACACTAACGTAATACCCGTCCCCAGTTTTGTAGCACCGACGTAAAACAGCAGTTGTGTTCGCCCGTAGTCCATACAAATTTGTCCGTACAACACAGGTGTGTAGGAGCCGCGAGCGCATCGCGCAAAGAATTACACAGCATTGTTGTAGCCGCAGGGAAAGTGTTAAATATACTACGTACATAACGGGTGCTCACGATTACCACTTATTATTTTGACATCGGTATAAACAATAATAGTGCGTAACAATAAATAAAAAGCGTTACTCTTGAGTACCCGTTATATAGCAAAGAAGATTGGTTTATTGCTACGTTCATGAATCAACACATTCAATATTTTCAAAATGATTGCATAATTTAAACATTCCTTAATATTTGATCCGTGCTTCTACAAAATCTAAATGTGTGTGTTGTATTACTTCATGAGAGATTATGGTTTATATTATTGATTTTTTCTCTGTTTTTGGTGGAATTGAAACTTCAAAGGTGGGAAAACTATAGTTTGACCGGAAAAGTAACACCGCTGCCCTCATAATTCGTCGTAAAGCATAATTTGTACTTCGGTTGGAGAGGTCCGGTTGCCGGCTACGCTTTGAAGCGAGGCGACTATCTTGGTCCTCAGGAGTAGCAACGTATCTACGTTCGAGTTCAGATCGTGTTTGTGGTTGTACATGAATGGTTTGTGGGCTGCGAATATTTAACATCAGTTAGTTGCATGCTCGTTTGCTACTTTTTCATATAAAAAGAAATTGAAGCGTCAAAGGAGCATACACATGATGTCAAGTGTTCTCTGTCGTCCAAGGACATATGTAATCAACTCTAAAAACAGTCTCAACTGAACTTGGTAGATTATAAAAATTAAATAAATATTTAATATTTTTATAAACGGAACAACTCTAAATATTATAAAACAAAGTTCCCCGTCGCCTCTGTATGTCTATTCGCGATAAACTCAATAAAACTCAACTGGACGGATTTTCTCAGTTTTCAACAACAGGTAGAGTGATTCCTGAGGAAGGTTTTGGTGCACAATAATTTAAGGTTTTCTTATTAGGCGAGAAATGAAATAGTTAAATTCAATATAATAATTCAGTCGTCATTCTATATAGATGTGTTTCTTATTGTTAGTTTCTGCAATTAGGTAATGACTGGATGCATGTATGAAAGTAAAATAATGTGAGTAAATATAGACTCTACTACCCGAGCGAAGCTGGGCCGGGTCGCTAGTGTAATATAAACAGGAATTTCATGTGAAATTGTTGGATTATGAGCAGTAAATACATAACATGTTCCCCGTATAAACATATCGCTACTTTAAAACAAAAGGGCCACAAATCACAAATATTCAAAAGCCTTTTTATTGTACAAATTTAAATTATGTCGGTCACATATTCGAATCAACCATTAAAAGTAGAATAAAAATATCTTTCTAACAGTATATAACACCTATTTATCAGTTTTATAATTACAGAGCAATTATACAAGAACTGATTTTGAAAACTTTAAATGGCTCTCCTATAAAATTAGGTCTATTCGTGCTGTGGCCCTTTTGTTTTGAAGTAGCGATATGTATGTTTCATATGTAAAAATACGTATGGAACATATAAGATTTACTTTTGTCCACTCATTTTGTTTTAAACAGCTTTAAATAACTGTTATTCTAACAGTAATAAATTTATTACAATGAATTGTAACATCGACTTCTATACAAGCCGAGTCGGCTAAATCTAGTAATAATATAAAACATCTGTTTGTATGCTACTGAAAATCATTTTGTAATTTATGCCAAAATTTAATTACATGACATCGCGTCATCGAATGACGTTAATGACAAAATATTTGTATCGTGACGGAGAAGGTCGTTGTGATTCATTATGTGTAACGAAATACCTTTTTTTGGACAATGATTACTCATTTTGATAGTCATTTGTAGTCTAATTTTGTTTTTCCTCACCTGAGAAAGCTAGCAAACGAGTATGTGGTCATAGGTTGTTAAGTGGTTGTTTCAGTCCCTGGATTTCCATATTCATATAAACAGAACCAGAACTAAGCTCATATTTGAGGTCATTCGTAGATGCGTTTTAAGACTAAGATTGTAGCTTGTATGTGTAGCGGCAACCGCATCTCTCCGAACAAAACACAAGATTTGCTTTTCGAACTTAAATTTCTGCTCAGTGTCTGGGTGTTTTTGCGCCCATTTGTCCATGGTACCTAATACATAGGGAGACTCGACCTATGTCTATGAGTCAGAAAAGCTTTGTAAATGAGCCATATTTATACAATAAATATTTTTTGCAAAAAAATATTCTATAATAATTAATATTGCAACAGGGGGCATATTCTCAATTTTTTTTATTTTTTCATTTATGAGTCAAGAGGCAGATAATTACATATATCAGGCGAAAACGTATTATTTGAACAATTTAATAGACAATTTCTTTCAGGCAACTTTCGGCGAGTTATGAGCTAGTGAAATCGTTGGAAGAACTGTCCCTTGCTCTAACATTGGCCATTTACAACATAAACTACGAACTCAGTTTCCCGATGATGGCAGTTTTGCAAAAGCACATGACGTTAGCCATGGAACACCTGCAGTCTATGGCGCAGCATCTGGAAGTCGAGAACTTGATGACGGAAGCTAAAATTGTGGATGATATGGTTGCGTTGTGAGTAGATTTAGGACTTACACTGGCTTATATATTTGAAGGTACTCTTAGGAACTGAGACAGCCGTATACGATTTTAAACTGATATTATCTCGGATTCCATACATTATGTTATATAACGGGTACTCACCATTAATGCTTTTTAATTGCTGATATTTCGAACCAGTTTCGCCGTGACCACGAGAAATGCAACTGCTTCAAAATATCGGTAATTAAAAACCGTTAATAATGAGTACCCGTTATATAACATATTGAGATAGCCGAGTTTCTTTATTGCCATACCTTTCAATCCTAACAAAGCATCTAGTAATACTGCTGTAGGTATTTTAGTGTTTTAAAGTAGAAATGGGTGAAACATTGTTGCTCTTGGAATTGAACCAGGAAAGGTTTTGCCATTTCTTTAGTAATGCAAATAATGGTTAGCTCATTATCTCTAGTTATGTAGTGTATTCTAAGAATAACGTGTTTTATATCCTCTTAAGAAACCATAAAGGAAATCCGTTATATCAGATATTTAAGAAAAAATTGAAAGAAAGGCTGTGAGGGTAAAATATTAGAGAATCGAATTACCATAAAAGGGCCAGTATCGAAAAAGCCCTTGGGCACAATGTACCCTTAATCTTTCATTGACTGAAATTGTTATTCTTTTGACTAAGGGCAAAATCCCATTACTCTCCCTCCTGTCTCCTTAATTTGTAATAGGTTAAATACAGATTTTATTTGTTTACAGTTACAAAAGGTCCAACTTATATAATCCAAACGGGACATTCCTACCGGAGCCATGGGGTGACAGCACTAACTTGTACATTTTCGAATCTGAAGAGTATTTGGAGAGGCTAAAAAATGTACAGACGAGCTTATGGGCTGTTATTAGGTAGGACTATTTTTGTAGCTAACTGAATATTGTTGCAGTTTCAATGTTAAGCGGAATCCACGAAATCGCCAATGTTTGTATTGATGGTCTAAAATAGATTATAGGAAGAATGATTTAAAAGCAATACCGTTGTAGAATTTATTCATTTTATAATGTAATTGGTAACGCTCTCGACGAAACTCATTGTAACCACAAACCGCACATAACAACCAAATATCAGCAATCAGACGGGCGATAATGGTAAGTACCAGTGAGTTCTGCGGTAACAATCATCTATGCAACAAGTTCAAAATATCTGCAATGAGGAAAGCGTTAACGGTCAGTATATGTTACATAGTAAAATGTATATAAAAATGGTTATCGATGAGTTTCTGTTCTTAACAACACTTACTTGTAGTCTTACTGCGTTGGATAGGACCATCAGATTCTTTAGTATATTTTTACTTTTAAAAGCAAATTCATAACAATGAAACAAATTGAGAATATAGTAACGTGAGGCAGCCTAACTAAAAAAGGTCTCTTTGATCGAATCTTAACGTACCTGCGGCATTTTAAGATTCTTGCTTCAATGGTTTCAGTTGGACGTTGATATCTGGGCCAGTCAGTATTTTTTTATATATAGAAAAATTGGTTACTAATGATCCTAATTATAATACAATAAAGAAGCATAAATTGGTTGTCCCTAAATATAGTAGTCTAGTCTAGTACGGTAGCCAAAACATTAATCGGAAACTGTATTCGCTAGTACAATAAGATACTAGAATATATTAGATACGAGTATCTATCAGAAAGAAGTTTAAATTAGTTGTTAAACAAACACTGTTTAAAATGGCGTATTATAAAACCAACGATTACTTAAATGACATATTCAAAAACGGATAAGATGTGTGTGTTTGTATTTTCTTTCGCCGCCTCTTCTCTAAAACGAAACACCTTACGAGTCGGTGGTTATTGACCTTCAAAAAGAGTTCTATAAAAAATCTACGTTGAATAAAAATAATTTGATTTTGATTTTGATTATCGTTACAAATATTCATACGCGGCACTCATCGCTTACCATCTGGTCTCCTGCATGTCTGTTTGCTACTTTATATCCTAAAAAAGGTGGTTCAAGAACAGTTTTACCACTGTTTAAGTGATTTTCAGGGAATCAGTGAAGAGGGATGTGTGGTCTGCGAGACGGACCCTTTGCATGGGTGTTAGTGTCCTAGCTCTCGTGCTCCTGGCTTCTCCCATCCTCGTCTTACTCCTTCGGCACACTGTGAGCACTATAGAGGTATTTAGTGGTGTTTTGGAGATTTTGAGAAAAACCCCGACATCTTTTCATTTGTAATATTAGTAGAAGCTACATTATGTCCCAAATTGCCTTAAATAGTCTCCAGCATTGAGAAATCGAAGAGTGGACTATGAGGCAAAATTACTGATTCATGAAGTGTTACGAGAAGAATGTGAAATGTCAAAGTTCTGTGACATGTTCCAAATCTCCTCAAAAAGTTCCCAATATTGAGAAAGTAAAGGGAAGGCAACAAATCATAATATCGTTTCATAAAATGCTGTAGAAAAAATCTCAGATGAAAAGGTTCTAATGGCGATAAGATGCTAACTTGGTGATTTTTTTGTAATTATTGAATACTTACAATATAAGGTATTTTGTTTTTATTCGTAATTAAAAAAATAATCTTTTTGACAAATACTATACTATAACTTTTTTGACAAAGTTGTAAACTTGTTTAAAGTAACAGTTATTATTTTAATACATTAGGATACGTATATAATTTTGTGGCTTTTAAAACTTTCGCTATGATTGAACGGGCATCCATTTTCTTTAAACAACATTGAAAAATAATATTGGTAACTAATCAAAAGTATGTGTTGTTTATTTCAGACGTTTACGAAATCCATAGAATTGAGCACTCAGCGGCTGGTCGCTGAGAAACAGAAGAGTGATCTTCTGCTATCGAGAATGCTGCCATTGCCGGTTCTTCGGAGACTACGGGCTCAGGTACATTTTTAATGTGAAATATCTATCGGCTTGTTTTGGGGGTAATATCAACTCGTGATGGCAATGATGACGTCATCATGTTCCCTTACTTCTAATTCAAATTCAAATATTTTATTTCATTGTAAGGTATTTACAAACACGTAATGAATGTCAAGGTTACCGTGTAAAATCAGTACATTGGCTTTGAGCGCAATGTTGGCTAGGGTTGACCGGGAGAAAAAAGCCGGCGGAAAAACTCTCGACAATCTTTTTAAATCTGTCCTTTATAAATAAACATTAAATTTCTACCTCCATTGTCATTGATAGTAAGCTTCCTTGAAGTTGTTGTCACACGTTTGTTGCTATTCCTGATGATGGGATTGGTATGTGTCATGATGATTATAGGTAATACATTTATCTATCATTCTATTATGTACCGGGTACGCACAATTAACGAATTTTTGATTTCGGATTGATGCTATTTTGAATCACTTGTGAGTCTCCGGTATACAATAAAGGTACAAATTCCGCGATAATATTTGTTTAAAATCATACATTTATCTCACACCAGATCTTTAGCACCTGCATCACGAACAATTCTATCACCATTATTATAATCCAGATGTTGGGTGAATCTAGTATCTTATTCAATTCCAGAGGACAGTTCCAGCGGAGTCATTTGACGCTGTGACGATCTTCTTCAGCGATATCGTGGGCTTCACCAACATATCAGCCAATAGCACGCCCATGGAGATCATCAATATGCTCAATATGTTGTACAAGTTAGTATAAATTCATTTGTACGTTTTGGAAATAGCAAACGTGCAAACCACATCTGATATTAGGAAGTCGCTGTTAGTCTAAAGCGTCCCTAACACGGCTCAGAGCACCGGGTACTTCGAGAACTTACCAGGTAATGAGGTTTGGAAATCATTGAACCAGAGCATCAGAGTCATGGAAAAAGTGGGACCACCACTTTCAGTTAATCTGATGTCAGGACAAGACAGTTGGTGGATTTATAGTTCCGGGAAGGTACCACCCACATTATTCGCTGTGAAGCGAGTCATATTTTCGTTGGCGAGATGTGGTTGACATTTAAACACGAGGCGAGTTTTGACATGTGACATTGATTGGGTCAGCGTTGCGGAAGACGGCACTAACCTGGAGCTTATTTTTTTTGTACTAATGTCCAGTCTTGTAGCGCCGACGTAAATACAGCATTTGTGTTCGCCCATAATCGATACAGATTTGTATGTACACACAGGTGTGCGGCTGCAAGCACACAGCTGCGAGCACGTTACAGGGAACGTGGTCAAAGCAAGGCAACCTTCTTAGTCCTCAGTGGTAGCATCTACGTACGAACTCTCTATCTACATATTTCTATCTACTACGCATCTCAATATGTAGCGGATTAAGGACTGTAGGCTCTAACAACTTAATATAAAGTGGCCTGTACGCTCGTTTTATCTCTTTCCACAAAAAACCAAGCGTTGAAGAGTTCTACTATATATCTATATAAGTAAAATCTAAGTTTTCGTCGTAATTTCATATCATATTTACAATTATTATTAACGTGACGGATCTCCTTAGTATTTGACTTATCATTTGGATTCGTTTTATTGTACATAACCAGTATTCAAATAATCACATAATTATTTCTTTGAACTTGTCACTGAGATGGCTAAGAAATTTCTTACAAATGGTGATTATTTTCCTCAATACAAAGTCTTGTTTTAAATATTATTCTTGTTATATATATTATTACGACTTATTTACTATTTTTTTATATACTATGGCCTGCTGGTCCGAAATGTACTACCAGCCTGCACCAATACATTCTAATGGTCAATAGTCAATGAGTTAGTGATCAACAGTGGTCGTTCATCGAAGGTTTTAAATCGACCATGTGGTCATCGACAAGGTTTAACGATTATCGTCTTGTCACTAAATGTCAATGAAAAAGGTTGAAGTACATTCCACAGCACAGAAATGCGCACAAATTGTTTGACTAGGTACTAGCGGTTACCCATCTAATTTCTGACCATCTCTGATATTGCTTCACCAGACCGCTTGCTAGTGCTGAAATTCCTTGCAAAGTAAAATGCACACGATTTTTTTTTGACCACCCGTGGTCACCCATCCGACTTTCGACCGTGCCCAATATTGCTTAACTCGACCAATGACTAATGCTAAATGCCTTTCAAAGTCTAGAAATGCACACGAATTTTTTTTGACTACCCGCGGTCACCCATCAAACTTCCGACCACGATCGATGTTGCTTAACTCAATTATTAGATTTTGCTGAAACGACTTTCAAAGCTTAGAAATGCGCACGAAATTTTTGTCAACCCGCGGTCACCCATCCAAGTTCCGACCGCGACCGATGTTGCTTAACTTTTTGATCATTTACGAAGCCGTGTGTCTTTGGGCTGTACGTTATAAATAGATGTAGATATTTTCAGTTGCCTATTATAGCCGGTGGTCGTGTTTGCACAATAGATCTTGGGAGACATTTTTATTTGCAGAAATTATGGTTTTGTTTACCGATCCTTTCCTGAACTAAACTTTCAAGGGTAAATATCATCGAGTCAGGATTCGACGAGATTTGTTACTTGTGCCGCTTTTTGTTTGCGTAAAATAATCCTTACTCCTTACTGATATAAATGTGAAACGTACGTTTTACTGAAACGCAAAAAACACTGTTTTGATCTACATCACATTGTAAACATAGGGACCCTGAACAAAACTTGTGGGCAAAAAACAAACAAACAAACAGACAAAATAATATATAATAGTATACTTGATATTTTAATATAT
>DWON01005403.1:0-14967 GCA_018251015.1 Phocides pigmalion okeechobee
CCGGTTTGAGAGGTGCGGTTGCCGGCTACACTTTGAAGCGAGGCGACCATCTCAGTCCTCAGGAGTAGCAACATATCTACGTTCGAGCTCAGATAGGATTTCAGTCGTGTTTGTGGTTGTATCATAAAACCATGTGTCCTCATAAAACAATGCGCGCATACTCATAACTCCCCGTGTCACTGAAGTTGAAAAAATCTTCAAATATCATAAATTAAATTTATATGTAGTTATTGAAATTTATTATTATTTTTGAAATTCAAGCTTAAATTCATTCGTTATGTACGTAAGTTATTTATTTCACCAAATAACATTACATTACTCTGCATGTGCACGCTTCATGCTACATGCGTCCATGTGTTTTCATGTACATACATAAGCATATGCAGCTCCATCCATACAAGTACATGTACATACATACACACACGCAATCAATCACAAAAATCACATCAAGCATAAGCATTAAGCATTTGGAAGTGTGCGCGCCTGAAGGTGGCCGCAGGCGCTCACCCGCCAGAACCACTGCACGACGCGATGGTTCGCGTGGTAGTCGCCCTTGTACAGCGTGTTGGCGCGCCAGTCGCGCACGTCGATGTGCTGGATGCCGCACAGCAGCAGCTCCAGCTCGTGCTCGTCGAAGATCTTCAGCAGCGGCGGCGGCACCAGCGCGCCCAGCCCCTCCAGGAACGCCACCATCTGCTCCTGCACCCTCGACACGAACCGCCACTGGATCACCAACCTGGGAGAACAACACTTTTATTATTATATCTTCATTAAATTACTAGTTTTTTTAACACTTCAACTGCGGGAAACACAACTGTTGTATTTAACTTTGCGTGACGCGCACGTGGCCTGCACACAACTATAGTTTAACCTGAGTGCTGTATTTAAGTAGACGTTACAAGACTACAGACGGTTACAACAGCAGTGTATTCGTAGACGTTACATTGATGCTGAGAAAAACATTTCTGTGAATCTCCAGTATAGACAATACATCTCCAGTTTAGTGCCGCCGTCCGCACCGCTGATTAATATAAATGTGAGCACCGCAGTTAGTGTTAAAATATAGTTTCCAGTTCGATACATTATGTAAGAAAATTGTCTTTGACTCACTTTATATACTCATCCTTGTTCTCATTGTCCACGGGGATGTTGGAGCCGCCGGGCTTCAGCTCCCTCTGGATGGTCTTCCCGAACTGTTCCTCATCCACCGAGAAGGTCAGGTACAACTCTGAAGGATCGTTTTCCTGGAACAATGGTTATGATTATCATCGCTTCACTTACTGATTAAATTTTAGGGTTTATATTTTAACAGGAGAGATTACGGGCGAACACAAGTGCTATGTTCACGTCGACGCTACAAAACTGCGAGCGGAAATTACGTCTGTATATTCATAGGTGCTACACGGGTGCTAAAAAATACAATATTTGTGTGAATAGTCAGCGCATGTCCAGTCTAGAGAAAACAGCTCCAGTTTTATTTTATTATGAAAGCTATTTTTTTTTATTATGAAAGAGTAAAAAACGGGCATGCAGGCCATCTGATGTTAAGTGGTCACTGCAGCCCACGTCCGATCTCAAATAGAACAGAGGTTCTATTTAAGGATGGACGCGGACACGTTCCTACTCTTGAGGACTAAGATGGTCGCCTCCAACAATACATACCCGTATCCACATCAGCGAATTGTAATACTCCAAGTCAACGGATTCCATGTCTTGCAACTCTATCGTCTTGCCGAGCATCATTTTGTAGAATGGACGGATAAAAAATGCTGTAACAACACACAAACTCCGTTTATATAAGTTATGGAAAGCTCCTCTTAAAGCTTAGCTCTTAAAGCTCTTAAGTATTATATATCCACTGAAACACATTCGAGCAAAATGGTGCAGAAACTTTAAGTGTTTATAATGAAAATCGTTTGGGCAGCGTGGTGGAGAATACCCCCATTATGAATTTCCATTAACACGCAATGGCGCTACGTCGTAACACATAACCCCCTCCCCCGTCCCCTAAGTGTATCCAATTACACGCATTAGGACAAATAGTGAAGATTACCTGTAAGTACCGTCTCTCAGTACACTCCCCCTATCTAACTTCTCTCCTCCCTCCCACATTTTTCCACCCTCACTTGAACCCCTTTACCTTCTTTTCCTTCCCGTCCCCTACCTCCACCCTTCTTCTTTTCTCGTATCCTCCTCATCCCCAAGGACAGACACGGTCACTCACCATCAAGCAGCTTCCCATGATAGACCGCCATGCCAGCCACGCGGCCGATGAACTTGAAGTAGTTGAGGTGCTCCTCGTTGCAGACTCCGCTGTTTGGGTTGATCTGCAGCGTGTAGTTGTCCATCGCGGAGTATTCGAACAGACCGTAGTACGGGTTGAACATCTCCTTCGATAGCAGGAAGAACCACTCGCGGGCTAGGCCACCGTAGTCTGCAAGAGGGAGTTACGTATTCAAACAACCGAGCAATCGTTCAAATGATCAATCAACCGATCAGTCGAGCAAGCAATCAAGCGGTCGATCAACCGATCAACTCAACAATCGACCAATCGGTCAATCAATCGATCAATCAATAAAGATTAAAGTATTTTTATTGAAAGTAGGTTCTGTACAGAACTCTTTTTATGTGAATAAACTACCACGGGCTCTTAAGGTGTTACATTTTGGGGAAGACCCGGCAATAGATCTACATATTTTGAATTAAAGCTACATTTATACTCTTTTCAAACATCAGTAAACTCCCATCAACTCATAATATATTTCAATCAATCAATGAATACTGACTAGAAATAAAAAAATGCTATTTACCTATGCAATGTAAATATGATTTTTACTCATATTATCGCGAAATTTAAACATTTTGCTATGTACTGAATACTCTCTATTAGCTATTGTTTATTTTTTATTGCCGATATTTCGAACCATTTGCATGGCTCGTTGTTACGGCGAATGCTATCTACTCCTGTTTGTGGCATAGTGTCCAGAACTAGCATTCCTTTCTGCATGGCAAGCCTATATTTCATTATTTTATTATTGTTTACAATATATTTCCACGCCTTCACCTAATTGTTATTAGTATAAATAATCAAAATAAATAAAGTGGACTCACCCAGCCCCACCTCAGCCTCGAACTCCACCCAGAGCTTCGTCTTCAGCAGGTCGAGGCGGCTCACCGAGCTTATGATACGGTAGGAATCCTCCAAGATCGAGCTCCGACGAACCTTAATCTCAAATTTATTAGGCACGTTGCTCTGTTGAAAAAAAAGAGCCATAATTGTTAATTAGCAATAAATAAAATTATAATAATGGCCGATATAGATCTACAGATAAGAGTGTTTTAACGATAGATGACGCTAATAGTTGACAACTGATATCAAACACCTTCACACACTCACATCCACACACACGCACACATCCGCACGCACGCATGCACGCACACAAGCACGCACACAAGCACGTACACAGTCCTGTATTTTAGATATATAGTAGGACAGTTATACAGTTACCTCCACTGCCCTCATAATGCAGAGATAAGCAACTCGTCTACTTTGGTTGGCAGCTGCGCTAACAATTGAGCCAAGTCTTGCCTCTGTCCTTTAGAAGGAACAATCTATACATAAACTCAGATAGGACTTCTGTCCTGTTTCAACTCCTGTTTGAGATTGCATGTTCTTGCAGCGATTGCGATGTATCTCACATTAAAAAAGAATCTGGGTCCAGAACACTATCAACATTTAACAGTTAGGAAAAAGACTCACGGGTTTACGGAGCTGACTCTTGAGGTACTCGTACTTCCTCTTGTAGTCCCGGGAGTAGGGCACTGCTGGGCCCGCGATCTGGGGGTTCGAAAGCCGCGGGTCCTCCCATTGGGTCGTGCGCGTATCTGGGGAACAAAGTACACTTGAGCATAACACGTTGACACTTGAACTTGAGATGACACTTTCACATTTAAATTCTACTGCAGCAAATAATATCTTTTCTTTTTTCCAGTTTTCCATTTATTTATGCCTTGCAATTTTAAGTGACCGCTCGCGGCAAAAATTTCCAAAAAAAACCGACGAGTCGGCGTTTTCGCCAATCTGCTTGAAGCAGCGTGAAACAGCAGCGTGAAGAAATAAGGCAGGCCTTAAAATGTAGATACATACCCACGGATAGGACATACCAATAAAATATTACTGCATGCATAACTCACTATGATCAATAAAGAAGATCCGTCCGTCCGAATGTACCCGTTCCTCCCAGCCCTCCGGCAGCGCGCCCAGCTCGTCCGCCTCCGCCCCAGCGTTCGCCGCTGCCGCACTCGGCAAACTTGAGGCACAGCCTGGAAAAGAGTAAAATTACCAAATTCTTCGCCTTCATAATCTGCCGTAAAGCGTTACTGGTGTTTCGGTTGGAGACGACCACCTTTGCCCTCAGGAGTAGCGACGCGTCTATGATCGATAAATATAACCAAATAAAATATTTACCTGTTCTAGGATCTATCCACGTGGTAGTCCGTTGGTTATGGTCTATGAAGAATATCCTTCCATTGGGTGCCCGCTGCATACTCCAGCCGGGGGGTAGACCTGTTACAAAAATATTTTACTAAAAATAAATAAAATAAAATCTGAACACTTCGACTCCGGCGCTCATACACATCGAGTCAGAGTTGCGGAAGGAGGCACTAAACTGGACCTCTTTTTTTCTAGACTGAAAATGCGCCGACAATTCACTAAAATATTGCATTTTTAGCATCCATAGCATCAACAAATACACGGACGTTGTTGCCGCCCGCAGTCTTGTAGCGCCGACGTAAACACAGCACTTCTATTCGTTCGTAATATAATATAGAATTGCCTGTAAACAAATGCTGTATGTTAGCAACGGTGTAGCAACTACGAATACACAGCAGTTGTGTCCGCCCGCAGTCTTATATCACCGACGCACAGCACTTGTGTTCAGGTGCACAACAGGCGTGTACAAGCCGCAAGCACGTTACGTGGCGCTATACACAGCAATTGTGTAAACCGCAGAGAAAGTTTGAAATACACAAATCGTTATATTGAGGCTCCTTAAATTATTATATTGGGCAAACAACAAAACAAACCATCACTGTTGGGCAGATTCTGACTCTGCACGCTACTGGCGCTGCTACTCCTCGTGCTCTCGGTGGAACCGTCCGTCTCATCCTGACAACACACAAGCTGTGTAATAACAACCTTATTACCTAACACATAGAATACATATTCACCTGACACATTCACCATCACATGACAGATCGCTGACAGATGTCATAAATTGTCATTACATTGTATTAGCGCGCGAAAGGTTAATGGATAATTAGTTATTATTAATGATTTAAAACTAATATCATTACGGAATTGACTACGTAACTGGTACTTACGATTAACGATTTTTAAATGTCGATATTTGGAGAATTACTTCTATGATGACAGATAAAGTTATTATTTATTATGTCAATGCTTTATTTCTCTAATGTATATTATCATTATTCTATTATTTATGTTACAAAATCTTGGTGTAAACAGTTCAAAATGACACCTACATACGGCAAAATGTTTTTTGTTTTCCGAAATTAATTCTATCATTATACTGTTATTTGGTTTATTTTAATACAAAAACTTTATATAATCCCCTCCCCCCATCCATCATTACGAGAAAACGATCCAGTATAGACTACAATAAAAAAGTATATTTATTTGACGCAACTTTTACCCGAAGAAATAAATTCCGCGTTTTATTTATCGTTACAATGTAACTAAATAATAATAAGGTTTGTTTAAATTCTTATTTTAAACCATCAATATTTTTTCCGAACAAATCACAGGCACCTTTAATGGACTCTTTAAACAGCGTCTATAACGCACCAAGAGGAAGCACTGAAGAAAACTAATATTAAGGTAGTATATTTTAAAAGGCATCAATTATGTTATTATACTTGACAGCTCAATTAGTAGCAAATAAAGAAAATATAATATAATTTTAATGCAAAAAATATTTACAAGTCACACAATCTAGCCGTGTTCTACTTGATACTAAATCGCGAAATTTGTAATTCAATAATTTCAAAATACATGTTGCTATCGAAAATAATTAGACAAGTTGCAAAAACTCGATATATACAAATACAATATATTAAATAATTAATAATTAAATGTTATCGCCTTTGTACTCGATTTAAAGTGCTTCTGATTAAGAATGAATTAATATAGCTTTATTAATATTATAGCTTTTTATAGCACTCTAATATAGTAGACTAAAATGTCTAAATACCATATAGATATTGCTTATCGATTGCAAAGACATGAAATAACGACATCCCCAGAGGTTTAAACTCAAACACATTCAAAAGCAATATGGATATAATGTCATATTGTGCCAATAACAAACTGCAGTCACATCCAAACGCAATATGGATATAAATAATTATATTGCACATGTCAAAATCAGATTAATGCAAAATCATATGATTTTAAACTAATATCGGATTTTTACGGACCGATCTTTTTATATACACGTTTTTTACATTTTACTATGCAACAGGTACTAACGATTAATCGCAATTAAAATCGATATTCGTGAGTACCCCTTACATGTTAAAATATTGCGAAATCATTATAAAGCCGCGTGCTGCAAACCTTATTACTAAAAAAGATGAAGCTTTTATTACCAATTGATAAATCACCATAAAAATAACAAAACCTTAGACTTTAAAAAAAAAAACCTTCAAAACAGTTGCACTTTTAAAAATCGAATACAAAGTAAAATTGGGGCTATACAATCACGTTGCTACCAAAACATGCAGATTAGCGACACAAACAAACAGACAGACATGAAAAAAAGCGAGCAAAAGCAAATGTTAGTGTGTTAAATGATATGAAAATTACGATACTAAAAAAACAATACTTAACCACAAACAGGAATAATAAACCAAGACGATTAATTTCGATTTTTCTTTAATATTGCATAATTATAATTATAATGTAGATTACGTTACAATTTAAAGAAAAGTTGTCAAAATGACAATGTCAATTTTAAAAGAATAAATGTCAATATCACAATTTAACATGTCAAAACGTATTTGACAACATCAGCCTGGCATCCTAATACAGTATCATATACCATTTTTTAGAAAAATATAAACCCATTAACAATTCCAAGATTTAAATCCTATCGTAATCCTTTAATAAAACAAGACAGGCAATAAATACAAAACACCATACCAAATACCAGACGCAATTTTGACTTTTAAATGCATCATTCGACAAATATTGGCTCGTGAACTATTTTATAGAACAGAAAAGTGACAGAGAGCACCTCGACAACATATCAACCGAATAATACCTTAATACAAATCTGTACAAGCTGACGAACACAAGTGTTGTGTTTACGTGGGCGTTACGAGACTGCGGGCGGACACAACGGCTATGTATTCGTAGACGCTACACGAATGCTGCTAAACACAACAAGTGTGTGAATCGTCGGCGCATTTCCAGTCTAGAGAAAAGATCTTCAGTTTAGTGCCGCCATTCACAACGCTAACCAGTATAAATGCGAACACCGCAGTCAATGTATTAATTCTCATTGAGAATGAAACTAACGAAGTCAGATCACTCAGGACCGTTTAAAACTTCAAGTAAAAAAGCTTGACGCATAAACTAAACTCTTTATTCTATGCTAGACTTGCTGAAACGCAGATTTAGAACGTAGAAGAGCCTAGGAACCAATTCTTCTGCAAAATTCATGCAAAAATCGATATGATACGTTCAGGAAACTGAGATTTAAAACAAAATTTGAATATCCCATATAATGAAGATTCAAATTACATATCGACAAAAAATACTCGAAACTAAATATCGATGATTATAAACCAGCCGCATTATGCTAATTTGACAATCGAATTTCATAATCAAATGAAATGATAACCAAAACCCATTTTTATTACACATACAATGACACGTAAACCAATTTTCAACTATAAATGTAAAATAACACAACAATTTACAGATGTAAAGTCAAATTATTAATTCCGCAAAACCTACCTAGATTTTAGTTTAAAAGTATATATTGATAATAAATGAATTAAAACACTAATACATAAAATATCAGGCGTTACTTAGCAAAAATCATTACAAATATGAAATGTAAAATATACATTATAATTATCATAATAATTACTTATAACACCAATCTGATAGAATACCCAGTTTTATTTTAAAATATACTGATTTTGAATTGTAATGTACATATTGTGATGATGATAAAATGATTTTGTAATATAAACATTGTCATCGATTTATATGATTTGAGATTTGATTATACCAAACTCGATAATATTGAATTTATGAATGAATTAAAAATTATTCCTTATTAAGCCTTTTTTCCATTTTCTTAAATGCAATATTTTAGTTTTAGGATTATTATTAATATTACTTTGTTTTACATTTTAATGATGTTTTTTTTGTCTATGTCAATAATTTTTCTTAAATAAAAATATCAGAGGTAGTGACAATAATCAAAGTAAATTTTTAGGCGAATTTGCGTTGTCAAAAATTCATAAACTTATTCGTAGAATAAACAATAGTAGTAATAGAAGTTTAATCCAAGAATAATTACTCTGGATTATTCCGTAGTTTGGTGAAATCGGATATATACATGTGTAAATATATAATTGTATTTTTGAATTAAATTGAAAAGTAGCAAATAAAAACGTAGCCCGCCTGATAGTAAGCACTCGCTGCAGCTCTTAGACGTCTGTAACCACCTCCAAAGAATAGGTTGATGGAACGTTGCACAGCTTAACATTTAGTCGAGAAGAATGAGATGAATTAAAATTCGAGACTTCAAAATACATTGTAATTTCAGAATTTAGGATTTTCTATCAGATTATATCTATGCGTACATAATTTACAACAATTCTGAAATATCAAAGTAAGATGATCTATGAAAACATTTAGATAATTTTTCAAAACTGTTCCAAAACGTACACATAGTATAGAAGAACTTATACAATTGGATACTAGCGCCATCTGTGAATTCTATAGTGTTAGTTGTAAGCATTTAGCACGTTTTAAGGACGTCACAATTGCCTTTTGACCCTGTGCCCTTATCGTAGATACAGAAAGCGCAAAAAAATCAAACCAAGGTATTAAATTAAATTATATATATTCTTGTAATTTCTTAATTATCTCTTTTTGTCTGTTCGTTCGTGAGAATTTTTACTAGAATCAGTCGAACTGATCTAAAAAATACTTGCTTATTAGGGTGATAACAAGTTGAGTTATATAATTCGGTGTCAAATACTATAAATACATCTGTAAGGTAATCTGTGAAGCGGAATACCTAAGTATTTAGGTACCAGTACTTGCAGCTCGGGCTTAGCGCTGTAGGATCTCCTGCCTATCGAAGGAGACGACTTAAAGGAGCTCTCAAAGTTACGGGTAGTGAGAGTTAGAGCGCAAGCCGTCTGCCTAAACGGCACCGGGAAGGATAACGTCGCAAGTGTTTCCACCTCTGGAATTGACCTCTTACTGGGTGACGTGTTCGGAGGATACTGTTGAGTTCTACTGAAGAGCCTAGTATCCTCTTCAAGCACCGAAGAAGGTTACCAAATGTGTTTTTTTAGTAGTCGAAATCTCACAAAACCGTTAAGTACCAGGTACCTTTCAAAGGTTTTTCCCCCACACAAAAAGAAAAGGTATTTAGAGACCAAGCTTAATTAAAATTCGTTACATCGCTAAAAGTTAAAAGATACAAACAAATACAAATACATCAAACTTTTTCATTTATAATAAATGAATTTATATATAATATTAGAGACTTGTATTTGCTTTCTGTATCTACGATTTGAAAAAGATCACCCAAAGCTCATCCGTAGCAGTGCCAAGCGAGCTTGCGAGGGCAATGTATATATTAATAATACACACGTGTGACCAATGTATAACTTTTACACGAACACTCTTATTCAACTCAATTCTCATTGGCCAATGACTTAAAAATTCCAACTAAAAATGAGATAGTTGTAGCTAGTTTTGATAGTTTATAATTTATACCGAATATATTTATACCATAAGAACATGGTAAATCGAAAAATTATTGTTTTCAATATAAATTCATACTTTTACATTCAAAATTATATTCTGTCATTCTTGTTTGTGTAAAAACAACAAAACATATGCTTCATATTGCTACATAAGCATTTTGTATAAATAATCATTATATGAATAATATCCTGAATCGAGGTAAATAAGACGTGTCGTCTGAATATACAATTTTATTGTAAGTATTAATTAATGATCGCTAACTTATAAAAATTTACATAAAATATGGATTTAGAAATGTTATAATAAAATTATTGAATGAATTATACAATTGATATCATAAAAGTTTTGACATTTTCATTCATATACTTTAAAAAGAAAATTTAAATTTATTAACAAGTACAAAAAAATAAATTTATTCAAAACTAACAAATTTAAATATAATCAGAAATAAACAAATTTAAATTTAATCACAAACAAACAAATTTGAATTTATTCACAAATAAACAAATTTTAATTTAACTTTATTCACAAGTAAACAAATTCAAATTTATTCAAAAATAAACAAATTCAGAAATAAAAAAGAATTTATTCACAAATGAATAAATTTAAATTTATTAAAAAATAAAGTAATAAAAGCTAAAACTGTCAATGTATCAATTATGATATCAAGAGTAAGTATCAAACCGCCGATGTTAACGAGGGTGCTTAGCGAATACAATCGAGAGTAGTGGTCAAATCAACCCAAACGACTGGACAAAACCCACAAAATGTCGACACATACACGCAAATTACTGAAACGCCACGATCCGAAAACCAATCGGGTTCTTGCAATGATATTGGAAGTAAAAAGACGTAGAAAGGTTATGTTTATAATTAATTTAATATGTTTCCTAAAGTAATTTAAACTGTAAAGGCTATCAACCCACAATCAAGGTTCGACCAGGAAGGTACCCTAATAATCCGCTGCCCTCATAATCCGCTGTAAAGCAGTGTTACGGTTGGATACTTGCGGTTGCTGGCTATGTTTACAAGCAAGACGACCATCTCAATCCTCAGGAGTAGGAACACATCTATGCCCGATATCAGGCAGGATTTTAGTCTTGTTTAAGTTGGACATAGACTTCCATGGGCTGCAGCGACCGTTTAACATAAGATGACCTGCCACTCGTTTACTTATTTTCCAACATAAAACAATCCATGAACGTCTAAAACCAATCTCCAAAGAGTATTTAAGTCCTACTGAGTTCCTACAACAGATGTCTTACTACTCTTAAGAACTGTGTTGACTTACTTCGATAATTGAATCTCCTTGGCTGTGCCCATCAAACCAAAAGACAGCAACAGTACATTTCCTTTGTATTTTAAAAATAGCAAATACTATTTTAAAGTTACAATAATTAATATAAAAATTGACAGTTAAAATAGACAGTGTCAAATTTGTCGCATTGTCATTTTAGACATTACCGTATTATAATTATTAGTATAAACATAACCTGTCCACGTCGTTTTACTAATATCATTGGGTTCTTACCTCTGAAGTGTCCGAACTAGCAGTACGTCGTCGTTGTCTGGACGGCGACCGTCTCACGGGCGTGGCGCCCCCTGTGGGCGTGCTAAAGTGATTCTCGTCAAACGTCAACGATTCTGTCGAGTCCTCGACTTCAGATACTAGAGATACTCTGTCTCTTTCGTTCCCATCTCCATTTTCTGTTTGACCGTTAACTGTTGCTTCTACCGTAGTTGTTTCGGCGACATTGTCTCCTTCGACTCGGTTCTCTGTTTCTTCTACACCATTGACTTCATTTGTTTGATGGTTTGTTTCACTATTAACTTCTACAGAAGCTTGCCGTGTTTCTATCTCTATTTCCGCTCTAACTTCGCCGTCTCCATCGACATTATCTCGACTTGTGCTAGTCTCTTCGTTAGCACAAGTTGCTTGAGCTTCCTCAGTCGCATTAACTTCTGTTTGCGCTTCGTTCGCGCATACTACGTCAGTTTCCTCACCGTTCTGATTATCTCTTACATTAGTATCACAGTCATTGTTTAAATTATTTGCAGTTTCGTTAGGCATGTGGCCGTCTGCCAGTACCGGGGACCGGTCTGGTGTCGCGAATGGCGTGGCATCGGCCGAGCTCTCCTCTCTCCTATCGTTCATATCCTCCTGCCAGACATTTACATTTAAAACTAAACTTTGCCAGCGACGACTTGCTCGCGAGCAAAATTTAGGATAACATTAACCTATATTAAAATTACCCGAATATGTACCGAGACAATGTGAAAAAGCTTGAATTAATGTTTAATTGGTAGTTTGTGTCATTTTCTGGGGATTTGAAAAATACAATTAATTGTCAACTATCAATAAGAAATACATATAGAAAATAGTAGAAAAGTAAAAAATAAGTTACTAAATTAAGAAAAGCATGAGAGACTTTACATCATAATATTAGTGTGTCGAAATGTTTTAGTGTGATACGGTTACGTTAAAACTGTGTGCTTAGGAGTCAATTCGTTTACATTTTGGAATGCTTCATGTCCTTACGTTGTTACCAATACTTTATAAGTATCACATCTGAAGACATGCATTAAAAGAACCGCTGTAAAGTGTATGACGTCACAATTACTTCAACAATACAAGATATCGATTTGAGTTAATATTTATCAATTTTACCAATGGTTCTAACGACTATCCAATGTTTAAAAAAATCATAAAACCTCCGAATTTCTAGTTAACAAGCCCCCCAAAACAGAACCGTTCATAAAATTTGCCACTGATGGTCACCCATCCATTTTCCGAACACGACTAACATTGCTTAACCTTAACAACCTGCATGACATGCCTTCGCTATACTCGAACATTCTGTTATTGTTTGTCATTCGTTAATTCCATAAGATCATAAGCACACAGTTATCATGACATTAGGAGCGCGTGTTAAGTTAACATCCCGTGTCCTGCGAAAGCCCATGCTGCAATAAAATAAACCTTATGACTATTAACATAAAGGTTGAAATATTAAAATTAAAACATGATACATATATTACCTATATGATACTGTGAGGAGTATAACGCAGAACGTACAATTCACAAAATGTGCACATTGCACAAAATGAACACTTCTCAGGCTAAACACTTCGCAAAATGAGCATTTGTAAAACACGCACTTCTCAAGCTGAGCACTTCGGAAAATGAGCACTTCATAAAACACGCACTTCTCAGGCTAAACACTTTGGGAAATGAGCACTTCATAAAACGTATACTTCTCAGGCTGAGCACTTCAAGAAATAATCATTAAAAAAAAAATGTGCGTATTTTTATTTAAATTAAGTTACGAGGTAAAATCAGTTCATCGGCTTTGAGTACTCTTTTAGCTAATATTAAACAAGAGGAAAAAGCCGGCGGAAAACTTTCAGCACTACTTTTAAATCTGTCGTTGATACAAAACATATTTGTATAATATGTTGAAAATGTGCACATATTGCGAAGTACTCAGTTTGATAATTGCACGTTTTACGAAGTGTTCAGTTTGATAATTGCACGTTTTACGAAGTGCTCAGTCTGATAATTGCACGTTTCGCAAAGTGCTCAGTCTAATAAATGCACAGTTCGCGTAGAGCACATTTTGCGTCAAACCCATATTGACATATGGTGATATTATGATTTAAGTTTCAATGGGTTGTAACCCATTAAAATATCTATTGTATTTACGGCGTTGTCTGAATACCTATTTCTATTCCTACACATAACAGATACGATGTAGTCAATTATTGTTGGTACATACAAGCGATATACAAATTTTGCTCCCTAACGCGAATGTACGAAATATATAAATATACTTCTGATCGGTAATAATTGCATGTTTTTACATGTCATGGAAGCAAACGAAAGCAACCCACCAGATGTTAAGTGGTCACTGTCGCACATGAGTATCTGTTAATAAATGGGTCAAGAAATCTGTTTGATGTCAATCATATGCTTGTCCCTTAGGACTATATTGGGACGCGTCAAATAACCATCTCTGCCTAACAATACCCTACAAGCCAAATACAGCATAACTTTTGCCCAACTGCCCCTTTCAAATACAGCATAACTTTTGCCCAACTGCCCCTTTCAAATACAGCAAAACTTTTTCACAATTATGACAAGATTTTTTACTCAAAGATATACATATTGTTGGCAAGGACTAAATATAATTTTACTCTGAAATTATTCACAGCTCCTAATTAAAACAAGTCATAAATTTAGTCAATACATACAAAAATGTACACACGTAATATAAAGTAATTACACAAATCTGTCTCAAATGAGAAAACATGCTTTTGCACCAGAATTAAATTTTGAATTCCGTTCACTATTGTATTACCAAATAAAGCTAAAAAAACTTAAAAGAGAAGTATGTTCTCAGGAAACACTACTCTATCCTTTAAAGCCTAAGTTACAATATCGATTTTTGTATTGTACACCGCCAATTCTTCTGCTAATCGATATTAAATATCGATATTGAATTTTAAATCATTCCATTAGCAACGCGTCTCAAATCCAGAAGTATAAGTCTCTAAAGAAGTGGCGACCAAAATTATTATAAAAATCCCAATACATATACGCTATATAAAAAACTAAATACATATAATTAAATATATATCTCACAACATTCATACATGCATACGTCAACTACATCTACATTATTACCTTGACAAGAAAACATTCATTTTCACATGCATTAAATACATTACAAATTAAATACATTACAAATTACATACATTACAAATTACATACATTACAAATTACATACAGTCATAAAATATTACACATCAAATTGAATTTCAAAAACATCTCAAAACCTAAACACTAGTGTACTTATGTTAATATTTTACATATTGAGATCAAAAAATACAGACTTTTAAAGGTGGTAGAGCCGTTAGAGCTC
>DWON01005404.1:0-14966 GCA_018251015.1 Phocides pigmalion okeechobee
GGAAACACAAGTAATGCTTTACGGGGGATTATGAAGGCGGCGGTGATACCTCCCCGGTCGGAGTACAGTTCTCCCACCTTTTACGATTATTTTCTAACTAGAATATAACTTCGCACGATTGGATTAACGACAGCACATTACAAATCTATGAAACTCTCGGCTTATCTCTGTTATAATTCGTGTATTACATATAAACCTTCCTTTTGAAACATTCTGTTGCTAGATGAAAACCGGATTAACATCTGTTGCATAGTCTAAAAGATGTAAACGTACAGGCGGCGGAAGCGACTTTTTATACTATACTAACTCTGCCCACGACTTCGTCCGCGTTTATTTCTCACGTTTTCACAATATGAAACAACCTACGCATACATTCATTCATTCATTATTTAATTACTCGCTCAATTTACACAAAAAAATATATATGCACCAAAACCTTCTTCATGACTCTACCTGTTGTAGAAAACTGTAAGAAAATCCGTCCAATCCTCTTTGAGTTTATCGCAAACAGACAGACAGACAGACGCGACTGGGGACGTTATTTTATAATATTTATAGATAAAGATAAAGGTAAGTAACGGAAATAAACTTAATTATATATGTAATGAAATAAGGAACTGAAAATAGAATAAAAATATAGGAAACAGAAATACATAATTGACATAGAGCGGAACTGAACAAAATATAACGTTATAGAAAGAAATGAAACGGATTGAAATGAAACGTAACAAAATGAAATGGAACTGAATGAAACCAAATGGCATGAAATGGAACGAAATAAAGCATAATGGCATGAAACTGTATTTGATAGAACGAAATGAACTGGAACGGAATGAAGCTTGCACAAATCTGACGCTAGAAATAGTATCCAAAATGGGTGTCCTAAGCCCGCCCTAAAAGTACTTACAATAAAAAATCTCTCCCATCGCATTAGCCCATATCTTTGTCCACAAGATCTCCATAGTTTCGGTTAACTATTGAAAATGCAGAGCAATCCCGGATTCACGGGATGATTGGTTTCATTGTACCTTTTGTTTTGCCATTATTAGAGTAGGCAATATCTAAAGATACGTTACTTAGTTCCTATTTCAAATTTCATCCTCCATTTTTTACGCTTAGGAGTGGTATCTTCTCGTCAAATTTTAATGAGACCAAGCGGAAGTATAGCGTTCTATTTAAATAAATAATTTACATAGCGGTTATATAAGTGACGTCATTAATAATAAGTGACGTCATACAGTAACAAATAAAACAGCGAATTGTGAAAATCCTCCCCTTTGAAGTCGGATAAAAATGATAGGTAAACATCAACAAGTAGCCTAAAAGGCAATGTTTTCTTATAAAAAGGCACAATTTATAAAACGATGCATATCATTGTTTTTTTATATAAATTGTTCTCGGTTTACCAAAACTCCGGGATCTGCCGTCCCGGGATAGCCCTCCCTAGCAGTAACAAATTGACCAACATTTGCTGCCAGCAAAGCCGCGGCGCGCGCTAGTAATGATCCATATTTGTCAAGATACGCCCTTTTGTACGGAGATGTGGAAAACTTAGAACCTGGCAACGTATATTTTTAACTTAATAATAACCTAATGACAAATAAATGAACCTAAAAACTCATATTTTTCAATATATTAACCTAATGAAAAATACGTAATCCCAGCAACGTATACTTTTTAATATATCTAAAGACAAATAAAAAGCGATATACCGTAGATAGGAAATCCATTCTACCAATGGCGAAGTACCACCGCCGCTAATACAGTCCGTGCTGAAGCAATTCTTGTGATTTATTTTACTATATAACGGGTACTCGCGATTGACGTTTTTTTTGTACAAAATTTAAGGGTCATCTGAATGCATCCTATTTGTACGCCAGCGACACTTGAGACGAGCAGCTTCTCTCATAGGACAGACGGAACCTTCAGTCGCGCCCAACAAACTAAAAACCACGGGCATTCAACCGCTCCACTGCAGGGCGGAGTCGCGGGAACGCGTTCGCACACTTTTACCACTCCGCCGGTGTCCGCCGCCACCCCAACCGGAAGCCCCTACATATATAGGTTGCAACGTACTGAAACTAGCACGCCACCAAAATGGATCCTGACTACATAGTTAAACCAGGTATATGGCGGTAGTGTTGACATCAAAACTTATTTCAATGTTTCAACCAAATTTTATTACATATTTCACATAAAAAATATATGTGATTCAAAATTCCCTGCCACACACTACATATTTATCTTTTACCTATATATTTTTTGATATAATAATTTTCAATTTGCTTTTAGTAAATGAACATCTCGTATGCTCACTCACCATCTTTCTAAAGTTATACTGTGTAATGTTTATTTATCAAGGACTGATTTAAATAGAGTGCCGGGAGTTTTTTTCCGCCGACTTTTTTCTCCCGGTCAACCTTAGCCAACAGGGCGCTCAAAGCCGATGTACTGATTTTAAATTTTACCCTTGACGTTCATTAATGAAAATACCTTACAATTAAATAAAATATTTAAATTTGAAACAAATGTCTATGCCGCATCCAATCACCTCCGTTCCTAGCTGAATGCATACGAAGGTATTTTGCAAAAGTGCTTTATGGCGCGTCGATGTAACAACTACCATTTGTTTCTCTACAGCCTCCTTTGTTACGTCACAAAGGTAATAGGGTACCTTTATGGACTCTTCTTATGGGATTATTTGTCAGATAAACGATTCGTGGAAATTAATGTTTTAATAATAGTAACGATGATGGAATTACAAATCGGAATTTAATGGACATGTTTGTTCAAAATTCGTGTATTTTGAATGTTTGTACTATGTTCAACCGCAGTCAAATTTAGTTAATGCATTCAAGCTCGGTAAAGTAAGGTCAGACAGCCAGACAGGAACCTCTATGCAGGGGAATGACACCCGAATGTTTGCCTAGAGACACCCAAATTGCAGGCGAACGTATTTCCATTTTAGAAATCAACCAGTGTTTCATTAAAAAATTGACATAATATAGCTCGGTAAGTTCAGGAATGGCAGCCGAGCGTCGGCCGAATACTACCGACTTTAGCCGAGTGAGAGCCGAAAGGCAGTTGAATGGTTTTTTAGGTTTGAAACTAAGAAGTATTCGATTAAAGATTCTACATAGCTTAGTAAGATAAGATGACATCTGAGTGCAGTCAAATGGGAACCGAATGCAGCCGAATAAAGGACGAGTACAGCCGAGTTGGCTTTCGACTGTGCGTTGATCTCTGCGTCTTTTATTCTCCGTACTCTTTTATAAATACATACATTAGCAACTTTCTGAATTTCTGTATTAAATTTAACTATTTAATTTCTCGCTCAATTTACAAAAAAAACTTAACTTATTATGCACTAAAACCTCCCTCAGGAATCACTCTACCTGTTGTTGAAAACTGTGAGAAAATCCGTCCAGTACTTTTTGAGTTTCTGAACGTTAATATTGAGACTTTATATTTAGTGATATTCAATTACTTTACTGTACCTACGGAACCCATACAACGCGTGGTCGAATACACTTGGCATTTTTTTGATTTTGATTTGAAATCATTCATCCGATCAAACCGTAACTACGATCGTAACTAGGACGCAATATCCGCCCCGTTGAACACTTGAAGGGTTGTTCGAGAGGAGTTTCCGACTTACCGACTATTGATTTCATCTTAAAAAGAAAAAACTCTGTTTAAAAAGAAAAAAAGAAAACTTCTGGAACTCAAATGTATTTATATAATCGTAAAATTGTAATAAGTACTAATATTATCATATGTATATAATTATAGATTTACATTTTAATTACAATAATGAAAATCTTAAAAGTATGTATACTAAAACCGTAATGCAATCCTTGCTTTACGATAAATATGTAGTTGTCAGCTCATTTACAAATGAGACTAAGTAAATCCTTATAAATAGCAACCCATCTGATCGACTTCAAGTAGCACTCCCTCTGTATAAGCGCTAGTTACAAGACAAGAGGCAAGGCATGAAGACATAAATAATAGCAGGAAAAGAGATTAAATGTAAGGCAGAGATACTGTACATGCATGCCAGGCGGTGCCGTGCCGAGCCGTGTCGTGCCGTACTGTGCCGTGCTGTGCTGTGCCGTGCCGTGCCACACCCAAAACATACAAAAGAAACTTTGGTCCATCCGTACTTTCACGTACTCGAACTTTAAGTAAAAACGTAGTCGAATCTCATCTTATATCGTATTAAATAACCTACACGTTTTAAAATTAATAGGAGTAAGGCAATCCAAATCACTTGTATCAAGTTCTATACAAGTAATTCATCTGGAAATATTTTGCAAAATGTGTTTACTTTCACATGATTGGCTTCTACAAAGGCCTTTACCGTTAAAATTAAATCGCTAAAGTTAAATTAATTGTTTTGACACGGAAGCAATCGACCGAATTGATCGAACGAATGAATGTGATATTCCGAACAAAGAACTGCATATTGGTCGAAGCTCTCATTTTTATATTAAAATTATACTCGGAGCAAACTTCACGATCTGCCATTAACAAGTTCTGAACTTGCTGCTCTTTGTTTAGATTATTTTTATATTCAGGAAAAATTATAATCGAGTATCTATTGAAAGATCACCTTCGTCATTATTTTTATTTTCACATTTCGCTAAAATTTCTTAATCTTAGATTTAGTTTTTCATATTTCGTTCTATGCACTGACATTTATTTTTTAATTGTCACATCACAATACAATATACAGTTATGACATCGAAAAACAAAATAATATCATATAATATAACTCATATAGAGATACAAATAAAAAGGCATTTGAAAGAAATCAACATCCTTAAAAGTAAAAACCAGGAGATAAAATTTCATTTATACCGATTGTTTTTATAAAAAAGTGGTTAAAACCTTTTTTTGTTATAATTGCATCAAAGAAAGTTTAGCCGTGACCACGAACCAAGCAATTGGTTCGAAATAACGGCAATCAAAAGTCAAAAATCCGCCATGACGTAAGTTTGAAATCGTACATAACATTAAAGAATCCGCTTGGCATTAACAAAGTAGCCAAACGGCCGAGACGCCATCGGATAAGAGAAAAAAATATTAAAGAAGATTATTTTTTTACGGGCGTAAATAAGTACACACCTTTGATCATGTCTTTATCATTGTAAATTAACACAGTTCACTTCCTTTGTAAACTGAACGAAACTTTACACTACACAATCCACTTGTAGCACTTACTTCTGTAACATTTAATCCATTCAGGAGCCCGTTACAAAAGAATAATCTCCTTGCTCAAAACAAAACACGTCGAGAACAATTTATCGGAAAAGTCTTCACCAAACAAACTCGTCATTCAAAGATTACCAACACATTTGAGTCAGTTTATAAGATGCTGATATCTTTAAGGCATTATCATCTTTCAAGCCTGAGACAAAAGTGCTAAAATCCCGGAAAGTTGTAGTATAATGGGGATTGGAGGTAAAATACGGGGAATTGAGAATCAAGGAGTGTTTGCCTGATGGAAATGCAGGATTTGTAACGGTTCATCTCTTTACTGGAATCGGATATCTTGTTAACAAGAGCCTTGGCGATATCTTAAACGACCCTGTGTCCTGTTTTACATATCCGTCATAATGTTTAAAAGAACGAATCAAACTCAAATTCAAATATTTTATTTCAAATATTTTCACAGAAATGCCAATAAACGAATGGCTTGTCTTATGAAGCCTGTACTTAGGCAATGCGAGATGGTAGCCGTTCCTAGTATAAACACAATTTAGACTCTGTAAATCTAAATGAGTAACAAAGTTGTATCCGTTTTATGTACGTGCATGATAATTTTATAAATATAGTGACGGGAATATAAGGATATTGATTTCCAATTTATCTCTAAAAGATTCTCTACAATCCATGTTTTATGTATATGGCAGGAACTGCCCTTATCTGTAGAAAAATAGTGTCGATATAAGCCATATTGCCCCACAATAACTAGACAATCATTCGTGCTTTTCCATTCGTTCTTTTATCAAGAGAAAACATCTCTTAATATAAAAAGAATAGACACTTTGTAAGAGCTTCATGCATGCGGTTTAAAAAGTAGTTTTTTTTTCATATTGGGGGAGGAGAAACTAGCGTGCAGGTGTCTTGATGTCAAATGTAATGGTGACTGCAAGGACTTCAAAGTCCAACCTCGAAAATTTACTGAATCTGTTTCGGGCAGTATTGTTTGTAAGTTGGAAGAATAGCGAATGAAAGGTGGTAGAGCCGTTAGTGCTCGCCCGGTGCGACACCACCGCCACCCTCATAACCCGCCGTAAAGCAACATGTTCTTCATGTATTGTGTTTCGGTTAGGTAAGTAAGGTAAAAATGCATTTTTGTGCACATATAAAAAAAACATTTACTAATTGTAAGTTAAGAAACTCTCAAATTTAATTGACCCTACATTTAGATTGAGTTTCTTAACGCGAAAATGGATAGACCAGACAAAATGACAGGCAGAGAAATGAAATAAATAAACAAACAGTCGGGTAACTAAATTATTATTGTTGTTCAGTCAATTCCATTAGTCAAGAAAACTAATATTTGTTGACGCAAAGACGTAGAGTTTGTCTCAATAGGTGATTAAATAATAATGCTTCAAATATTCCGTTTCTAAAAGACTGAACAATACGCAAGTAAACATATAAATAAAGTGTTTCAGATCTCAGAATTACTACTCATGTGTCTAACAAATAAGAAGTGTTTTTTTATTTATGTTTCGAATCGGACAAATTTAATACTGCTGCTGGCCGCGACTTCTTTCACGTGATTTACGAACTTTTCCAGTTTTCATAATAATAAATATAGATTATAAAAAATAAAAAATACGCTTAGCACATCGAACAAAAGTAAAGAAATATTTTTAATATAGGTAAAAAATAAGGCACACAAAATATTAGTATTGTGCCTCTTGATCTCATACTGAGGATATCAGGATATTTTAAAGGTGGAAGAACTATCGTTCGACTCATAATCCGCAAATCAATAAATACAAGCAAACGTACAAGCAAATAAACAGGTAAAGCTAATATAAAGCGTGTAAAAAACTCATGTTCTCTCACCTGTAATCGCAAGTTTTCTCTATAAAAAACACAAATAAAAATAAACAGACAATGTTTCAATTTTATATACTAATAAAGGTACAATACATGACATGAACACATATGTAAAAGTATATTTCAATGAATAAAGTTATATAATATACAAATGAGGAAATTTACATGTGATTAATTTTTTTTTTCGAATTTTGTTTTCCGGTTCATCATTCATCCTCATTGCCTTAATTTCTTCATAACAAATGAAGACCGAAAGGCTACATGCCTTATGATTTTAAACTAATCTTATCGCGGAAATTATACATTTTTGATTGTCGAACTGTTTCGCCGTGACCACGAGCCATGTAACTAGTTCGAAATATCGGCAATTAAAAATCAAAAATCGTTAATCGTGAGTAGCTGGTACATAGTAAAACCGCATGCCTTAGTTATAATAAGGGTAAGCATAATTTTGTAAATATTGTACTTAATAGCAATTTCCGTCTAGACCAGGGATCGGCAACCTTTCAGACGGAAAAGCCAAAAATGCAATTTGCAAATTTTCCCATATTTTAAAGAGCCACTAAAACTACTAAAATAATTCTATCTCTGTTTTTATGTTCTGATTTCAACACGGCTTTTACTGCCAGATAGCTTTTGTTATGAGGAGTTACTAACACTACATTTATTTCAAAAAATAGAAACGAAGTCCCGGCCACCGCTAGTATTTATATATTATCTTACAATATTTTAGCAGAAAACATATTTTAGTTTTAAAATAATAATAATATTAAAATAGTCCAATAATATAGTTACATTATTGTATTTATATCAATAAGTGTAGTTACACTTATTGATATAAATATAGAATATAAAGTAGATAGTTATATCTATGGGTACATTTTAAGAGTTTTGACATTAAAATATTTTATGTGTATGGAATTGGAGAGCCAATATTTTTCATTCAAAGCGTCACATGCGGCTCGCGAGCCTGTTGCCGACCCCTGGTCTAGACAAAAGTTTCGTCCAAGTCGTCTAAGGTTATCTAAGTAAACTTTTCTTCAAACTATTTATTTTTTATGTATTTCATTATTATATCAGAAATAGTTTTCTTTTAGTCTCTTCGTCTATTAGTTTAAAAGACTGAAAGACACTGAAAGACAGACACTAACTTGATAGACAAAACCGCTGTACCTAGAACTCTGAAATATTGTTAAGATTTTATATAGCGTAACTGAGTACTAAGAGAGGATTCTTGGAAGTTCCATCTAGTTGAAAAATACTGATTCAATATACCTTTCATTTTAAGCCTGTTTTTTATGTGACAAGAATAGCAATCGAGCATGTAAACCACCTGATGTTAAGTAGTCGCAGCCCATGGACATCCATGTACAACCACAAACACGACCGAAATCCGAATTCCTCCGAATTTTTAAAAGGTGGTAGAGCCGTTAGAGCTCGACCGGAGCGGTATCACCGCCACCCTCATAACCCGCCGTAAATTAACATGTTCTTCATGTATTGTGTTTCGGTTGGGGAGGTGTTGTTGCCAGATACACACTATTGGAGGCGACCATCTTAGTCTTCAAGAGTAGGAACGCATTCGCGTCCATCCTTAAATAGAACTTCAGTTCTGTTTGAGATTGGACGTAGTTGTCCATGGGCTGCAGTGACCATTTAACACCAGGTGGCCTGCATGACCGTTTCTTACTCTTTCGCAATAAAAAAAAATCCTATCTGAGTTCGAACTTAGATGCGTGGCTACTCCTGAGGACTAAGTGTGCGTACTGAGTGATGGGGCACTGCGCAGGCGGATTGAATAGCGCATTAAACAAATGTTTGACATGTTTGAACTTGTTCGGAGTGCGAGCGGGCGCGCACATTTCACGGCGCATTCTGTTGGCGGATGCGCTTAACAATACGCGTATTTTGATTTTTACTGGCGGATAGTGAAATGAAATGTCCCAAATTTATTTTATTGAAGACTTTCTGCTGAAGATTTTATCACAGCAGTGATGGAAAAACCATTAATTTGGATGTCCAAGCACCCTGACCATAAAATAAAAGGCTCGTTAAGCTTGCATGGAACGAAATAGAAAAAAAGTTTCCTAATCAAAATGGTTACGTTATTTTAACGTTACAGAGGATTATTAACAAAATAACGTACAAATTGGGACGTTATTAAAATTAACTGTCCTCACATAAAAATCCTCCTACACCAACAGCGGTATATTGAACCTAGCTCGCCGTTCACCCCAGGGCATTCCAGGGCGCGTGACACTTAGTAATAATCCCACTATGACCATAAAAATATACAAAAATCTTAAGAGTTCAACGGATTATCAACTACTACTGTTTAAAAAATACACTTAAAATTTTACATTACTCTAAAATCACACATGCGAACGTGGCATGTCATAACCAAAATGTAGTAAACGCCATTAGTACTTCAGCACATATCCAATTTACTGACCTATACAATAGAGTTGATAATACACTGAACTTACAAAGCTTGTGTAATCTTTTGTTGTAAATCCTCTTTGTGGCTTGCCATTACAAAGGTATTGTTTAGGTACAAAACCATCTTGTTCGCCTTAATTAGATTACCTCAAATAGAAAACGTAACTACGTACATATTAACAAAGAAACAATGCATGTCTGTGTGTAAATTTCAAAATTATAAATTTACTTTTTTAACAGACTTTACTTATGTTAAACTCAGAAAAAACAGAATGCAAACATACTGCATCCACGGTTTTGTCACCTTTAAGGATTGTACATACTTTACACATATATTTTTATTTGTATTAAAAAAAAATCTAATTTAAAATTAACTAAAAAATTTACAATTTAAAATTAAGTAAAACTCCTCCCCTATTTCCCCATGACAACCTGGAAAAACTACTGGTGACATGCAAAGTGGAGGGCAAAAGACCCAGAGGACGCAGCCCAAAACGATGGTCAGACCAGGTATCGAACCATCTAAAGATACCGGTCAGCGAGGCGATACACCAGGCCACTATCTCTGGAAAGACGCTATAAAGCAAAGAAGTCACGATCCTCGGCATTGAGGGACCGACTATAGAGAGAGAGATTTCCCCATCCGTAGATATGATATTATCACTAAATATTTAACACCTTAACTGCGACGATCATATATAAAATCGGGTCAGTGTTGCGGGAGGCGGCACTAAGATGCAGCTTATTTGGCTAGATTGAAAGTACCCCAACATTTCATTGAAATATTGTATTTTTTATCATCTGTGTATCATCTTTGAATACACAGACGTAATTTTCGGCTCCCTGTCTTGTAGCGCCGACGTAAACACAGCACTTGTGTTCGCCCGTATTCCATACAGATTTGTCCGTACAACACAGGTGTGTACGAGCCGCAAGCGTGGCGTTGCCGTTGTGCCGCGTATTACATAGTGTTGTAAACCGAAGAAAAAGTGTTAAATAAGGCCATTAGAAACCGAAACCCAATTACTTCAAGATGAATGTAGCGTTGGTACCTCCCCGGTCAATCTGTACAAATTGCGAAACGCCACTTAGACGAATCTCTAAAATTGAATCCTCTGGGATAAGTCTCATGAAGCCAACCTTTGATAAAATTTTAATGTTATTCTGGGGTCATTCCAGACGTCATTCGCTACAATCCACTTAATTATTACGACTGTTCCTTATTATATTATTCCTTTTTTTTCTCATTCAAAAACATATCTATACATATAATAAAATTGTAACTGATCGCTGTCTGTACATGACAAATATATTTATAGAAATCATAATGGAGTACCTTTATAGGCGCAAGAGAACCCTAAAGAATGTTTTTTCTTTTTGTCTGTTTGTCTCTATGTCCATATATATCTGTATGTTTGTACACGCTAATGTCAGAAACGGCTTATCCGATTTAAATCCAGATTCTTCAATTTACCATTTAGCCACCCATCAGCCTTTACTCCTTAACCTTTGCTGGACATAGGCCTCCCCAGGTGCGGCTACTCTAAGCGGTTCTGTACCCTCTGCATTCGGTTACCCACTTCCATTTTTCATATTTCACGAATCTTGCTCATAATTACACAACTATCAGTGAGACAACTATTCCTAACTAAGAAGTCACTGTTTAAACACGAAACAATTTCCGTGCTTCAGTGGAAACATGAGTGTCTCAGATATATTGAAAACATCCGTATTAGTTCTCAAGTACAGGCAAACCTCGACTTACGTCGTTTTAAGTCACGTGGAACATTGTTTTGACACTATTCCTCAAACATACGTACGATTGCCGGCATAGGAGAATTCACTTGTCGCGAGTAGAATTGATAGAATCGATATAGAAGATAGTGGTAGAATTGATAGTTCCTTTAAGCCAAAAGTTTAATTTATTATTTCTCATTATATATTTTCGTTATTAAACTTTTATCATGATTATTAAAATGAATAACATACGAATACCAAAAATAACTAGCAATTTCACAAGTATATAATTATTCTAAGAACTTATTTTCAATAATATGTATTTGCTATAAATGCAGTTTCTTTTAATTTTGAGTCCGTGCGGAATCTAACCCTTGAGTTTTACATGCAAATATATGAAAAAACATGTCTCGACTTACGTCGTTTCTTTTGCGTCGCGTATTTCGAGAACCTACCATGCTGTAAGTATGAAGACTGCCTGTAACAATACATCTGTGATGCATTACAAACTGTGTCAGCTTCGCTCGACCACGAGAATACAACTGGTTCAAAATATGGGCAATTTAGAAGTGTAATCGTGAGTACCCGTTGTATAATAAGATGTGTAAATTACGCAATAGGAGTTCAAAATTGTACATCTGTGATGGACCTTAGATACACTCCTATTTTATTTGCAGAGTAACCTTAACTCCTCTGTCCAGTTCTAGTGTTTTGTTTAAGACATGCGGTCGCTGGCTACACTTAAACATAGAGTACCACGTAAGTAAGCTTCTAACAGCGAACATTTTAGATCTAAAAAACCTACGTACGACCTTAGATAAAACTTCAATCCGTGGGTCATTCAGTCCATGAGTTGCAACGACCACTTAACATCAAGTAGCCTGCATGCTCGTTTGCTTGCCCATAAAAAACTAACTCCGTATACTTATGCTAGCTTCATGCATCATACTTCGTGCATTATACCCGTTTTCTTATGTGGGAAGAGTAGCAAATGAGCATGCAAACCACCTGATGTTAAGTAGCCGCAGCCCATAGACATCCACGTCCAACCACAAACACGACTGAAATACTGAGCTCGAACGTAGATACGTTGCTACTGAGGACTAAGATGGTCGCCTCGCTTCAAAGCGTAGCCGGCAACCGCACCTCTCCAACCGAAACACAAGTAATGCTTTACGACGGATTATGAGTACGGCGGTGGCACCTCCCCGGTCAAACTAAAGTCCCATCATTACGTGTTTGCAGATACCCGTTTGCATGCATCCTCACAAACATGTATACATCCTTTGTTCTTTACAAAATCCTATTTTCATGTTGCAACGTTACAAAGTCACTTAACAGTTTCTTTGTCTACATTTGACACTAGTATATAAAGATCGTAAGATACAGCGGTACTGAGTTCGATGCCCGGGAGTGCACTAAACCACGTACAAAGGTGCATCGTATTCACTAAGTTAATAAAGCGAGTAATATTTTGCTTTTGGGTATTGTTGAAGCTAACACTTTGACTGCGGTGCGTATGTATATAATCGGGTCAGTATTGCAAATGGCGGCGATTTTGATTTATTTAATTTGATTAGACTGAAGATACGGCGGCAAATTACAGTAATATTGTTTCTTTAGCATCTGTGTATGATCTACGAATACACAGACGTAATGTCCGCCCCCAGTCTTGTAGCCGACGTAAAAACAGCACTTTTGTTCGCTCGTAATCCATACAGATTTGTCCGTATAACACAGGTGTGTAGCCGCAAGTGCGTCGCGCCCAGAATTACACAGCAGTGTTGTAGTCGCAGGGAAAGGGTTAAATTGTATACTCTGTTCGCTACCAAGATGTGTTTGATGATAAAAGAAATTTATTTTACAAGGTTTTTGTCCGCGGTTTGCTTGTTTTAACGAGCCACGGCAAACTGGTAAAGAAAATTTTTGAATTTTCTCTGTACATATTTTATCAGCTACCCTTACAAGCGTGACGAATATCTTAGTCCTCAAAAGAAGTATCTACTCACGACGTCAGAATTTGCTATAATTTCTATTGAGTACTACCACCGCCTTCTTAGACCAGATAGGAGAACTATAGTTTAACAGGGAGGTACTACCACCGCCCTCATATTCTGCCGTATAGCATTACTTGTGTTTCGGTTGGAGAGGTGCAGATGCCGGCTATACTTTGAACTGAGGCAACTATCTTAGTCCTCAGGAGTAGCAACGTATCTCCATTCGACCTCAGGTAAGATCTCAGTCGTGTTTGTGGTTGCACGTGGATATCTATGGGCTGCGACTATGTAACATCAGGTGGTTTGCATGCTCATTTGCTACCTTTCTCACATATAAAAAGCCGTAAAGCAGTTCTTGTGTTTCGGTAGGAGAGGTGCGGTTGCCGGCTACACTTATATGCGAGGCGAACTTCTCAGTCCTCAGGAGTAACAACGCGTCCAAGTACTACGTCACGCAGAGTGTGCCAGAGACCAATTATAACATTATAAGAGATCGGCATGGCGTTTGCCGTGACGATAAATACATGTGGGTATCAGACGCACCAACATCTTTTTAAACTAATATCATCGCAAAATTTATACAATAGTTCATATTAATAAACGGGGTTTAACCGTCATCACAAGCCGTGGAACTTATGCAAAATATCGGCAATTAAAAATCGTCAATCGTGAGTGCCCGTTATATAGTAAAATGCACCAACAGATATTTGAAATCAAATATTGTAATCTGTTCACAATAAAATGATAATGATGAAATGATATGATGACGAATTCAAATAATGAAAAATTTGAGACTAATTATAATAATAGCCTAACCTCCATAATCTAAAGGGAGTCCGTGCCCATGCGGCATGGTTCCGATAACGCTAGATGCATTTCGTTGAATAGCAATCGCAATTCTCTGCGCGAGATATAAACCAGCCATGTTACCGGCGAAACGTGGGAGTAATGGTTTGAACATTTTTTTAGCAGGCGGGCCAAGTTCAAATCAAATATTGTAAAGTACGGATCAATCCGTATTATAAGCAGTAAAAGCAATTCTGAACCTTTGAAAGAGGCTTCTTTTCGAGAGCCTACCTTTAAACGGGTGAGCTACAGAACCTGGTACATCTGACGTCCTTTTCCCTTGTAATAGATTTCTTTATATCTGTTTTATTACAGCACGGGATGTTGGTTTTATTGAGGACAGTGTTCCTGAATAACGTAGCGAATTAAATATACGATTTGTTGGTATTAAAGTAGCAAACGAACGTGCTAGCCTTTTACGTACAAATGGCTGTACACATCTACGTACAAATCTATATGGGTTACGGGCGACACAAATCCTGTTTTGACATCGACGCTACAAGACTGCGGGCGGATATTACGTCTCTGTTTTCGTAGATGATGCACAGATGCTAAAAAATACAATATTTTATTGAATTGCCGGCGCATCTTCAGACTATAGAAAATAGCTCCAGTTTAGGGCCGCCTCCCACAATCTTGACACGATGTAATATATGAGCGCTGACGTTAGAGCGGTTAGCAAGTAATAATTTATTTCTGATGATTGAAAATTCAATGGTGCATATCAGGGATTTGAATTCATTTAGAATTTCGGACGTGTTTGTGGTTGTACGTGGAGGTCTATGGGCTGCGACTACTTAACATCTGGTGATTTTTTTTTATTATGAAAGAGTAAGAAACGAGCATGCAGGCCACCTGATGTTA
>DWON01005405.1:0-14965 GCA_018251015.1 Phocides pigmalion okeechobee
CGCTGTTTTTCAGCCACACCCTTCTCCCTGGGATGAAATGCGGGAGTTGGCTGTTACCCGGTTACCCGCTATTACCTACTTATCGTTATGTTATCTATCTTAACCACTCTTGCATTTTAAGTGTATTGGTGTGTGTGTGTTGTGTGTGTGTGTATGTGTGTGCGTGCATGAAAATATTAGTGTAATAATTATAGTTTTGTTGTAACAAAATAATCTTTAAAGTTCAGGAACATCCAGTAGACATGTTTCAGGTTTTCCGCAGTAATTTGCCTTTTTAGGAATGCTGATTTATACTTAGATTTAAAGCACCCTGCACTCATTTCTTGTCTCATAGGAGAGGCAGCTCAGGTGTTGTAGGTATAATATCTACCCCGAGAAACGTTCGTATCAAAATCAACACCAAAAGTTATTTGTTGTACTGCTTGCAGTACACTACACGCAAGTTGGCAGCACTGCAAAATTAACAGGTGAATTCCCTGATATTATCATTTACTGAACTTTTATTTAATAACTCCTTAGAATCGTGTTTCCCAAACGTAGAAATTGCCTGGCGCATCTATTTGACTCTCATGATCATTACCTGCAGCGGTGAACGTTTATTTTTCAACGTTAAAACGTATTAAAAATGAATTAAGAATCACGATGGGTCAAGAACATCTTAATCATCTCACTTTGAAATACTATAAAATATGATTTTCTGAAAGAAGTCGATATTGAAAGTGTGTCCATATTAAAACCAGAAGTTTATTTGTAACAGTTTTGTTTCATTTAATAACCTTCACTTGAGAACCTACAGCAAGCCACGGGCCTCTTGGCAGAAGTTGCTACAGAGTGATAATTTTGCGGGTATAAAACGTAACATTTCAGTTCACATGAGTAGCACGCATCCTCGAACTATTACAGGAATCAGTCTTGTTTCTTGTGAACTCTGGCTACAATAAAAATATATAGGCAATAATTATTTCAAGCTCATAGATTTCTTTTTTTTATAATAAATCTCGTATTTATATGACATTAAAGCTAGTATTATCTTGAAGTGGTAAATGTACTCGGCGACTCCACCTCGAGTGACAAAGCCAATAATAGTGTCCGCTACATGTCCGTCCAGCAGATTTGCAGGACGCAAATGTATGGGCCCTTACACATTCAGCGAACGTACGGAGCCCGCGTGTAATTTAATTGCGCGCGCCCCGCGGCCACAATGGCGCGTGATTGGCCCGCGTGCGGAATCCTAATTCCATTCCGAATCGGTCCCAATCTTTCTCTTAACGTAAATTGGGGGCATGGCTATCTCTAGTTATGAGTACATATTCTATCCGGCCCGCTGTACACGTATTAATGTCTATACTACGACACAGGCTTTAGGTTTCTTCGCGATGTTTTCTGGCATCAATAAGGCAGTGGTACTTAACCCATAATCACCCATCACTGTTCCACAGGTACGGGTCTTCCATCAAATGAGAAGTGTCAGCCCAAAGTCCATCACGCGGGCCAAGCACGGATTAGGTGAATTCACATACTTTTTAAACCCTCACGGAGAACTCTTAGGCATGAAGGTTTGCTCATGACCGTCTGATGCCCCATTAAATATATAATTTTTGATACACAGTTAACTTTGAAAAATCAGAGGTCAAGGACATTCCAGAGCATTGAAAGGCATCTTAACAGTCTGGTTATCACTGCTTTATGATCATAAATACCACATGAAAAAGAGTAACCCAATTCCACTTTTAATTGTGCTACAAATTAGAAGTACTTACAAGACAGCGATACTAAACCCGAACCTTCGTATGAGAAGTGTCGTATGAACGTATGACGTTGTACGCTATCACAATTAAGGTGCATAAAAACTGCTGAACAAAATACTACCTTTATGTACGAACGATTCGCGAACTCTCCAACCCTCGTCAAACAATCATACTTGAGACCAAGCACAAAATATACAATACATGTGTTATCTGTAGTATCTAATATTGATTCTCACCTTATTGCAGGCGCATCGCACGAACAGAAGTTGCCGAGTTCCTTGCTCCGTAGTAAATATTTACCTCCACGAAACACCTTCACGATTGTTCAGGAACAACGTCCTCAAGGGAAAATAACTTCTTTTATTTTAAGGATAGAGTTTATTTTCAATAAGCACGCGCATTGTAAGTCCATAGCATTGTTTGTGTTTGAACACCGTCGAGCCGAGAACTACTGGTTAACGATTGTTTAACTTAATCGTTATTTTTAACATCCACGTTAAGGTTTTACGATTATCGTTGTGAATCGAAGTTCAAAATACGTACTTATTTTAATTTACATTTTTTATTTTATTTTTTTTAAATTTACGTTGAAAACTTTAAAGTAAAACTTAAGCATGCACGGCTACAACTGAACTAATAAGAAGTAGGTAGGGTATAATATTGAAAGGTCTTATTTTTTTATAATATTTTAAATCTTAAATCCAAAAGTCTTATTGCCTAAATTTTATACTCAATTTTGTAATTTATTTTTACGTTAAGCTATGTATATAAGTTCTAATTTAAAATTTATTAATACGATTTATACAAATTGTGAATCGTATTTAAATCGTAATCGTAGTACGTATATTTACTAATTCCGATGTTTATTCGCTACTAAACTATGACGAAAAAGTTGGAGTTAAAACACAATTATGACTCGAACTGTATACACGAAATTACTTCCTAAATCTACATTATGTTACTTATATAGAACAATTAGGTTAAAAGTTATTCATATAACTCGACACGTTCCGATCATGTCAATGCAAAGAATCAGTCACAAACTCAATTAATATAAACCCTAAGTCCCTACTCTATTCACAATACTCTAATCACTACTCAATATATTAAGTATTTAAAATCGTCCGTTGTAATCGTTAAAGTATTAAAAGTTAATGAGAATCAACACGTGAACTCGTTGGAGCGACCGCGAGGGCGGGCGGCGGTCTGGGGCGCCGCGAGCGAGTGACGGTGGGCGGCGCGCTCGGCGCTTTAATATCGTGGCGTGTCGTACATACGAGCTGTAGTACGTGCCTACTGCGGTAACTTTGATAAGTTGCTTCGAAGGTTTTTGTGCTTTCAATAAAGTTGATCTGCATTCAACGTCTGACAACGTTAATTTGCTACTTTAAAAACTGTTAAATATTCGCCAAAACAGTTTTTTAGGTAATAGATATATCTAGTTAGGAATTATTAAATACTCGATGCATACGTTAAATGTGTAAAATTATTTATCATTTATATTTACCAGTGTTACTGAAAATCACCGGAGGCAATGCATATGATGGTGTTATGCCTAGGATGTTAGCCCTATTATTCGTTTGTACTACATATCTATGAGTAACATTGAATATCATACAGATTATTTCACGCCTTGACTGCGCGTTTTCTATTTTATTGTACAAATACTTAGGACCCAAGGGCGATGTATCTATAACTAATTTCTATTATCCAATGTAAAACATCAAACGTTTCAAAGAGTTATAGCCTAGAAGTGAAGATTCCAGTATTTCACATGGGGTCTGGGATTCGAAATTTTGGCCTATATGTCTGATTTTTAGAAATTTAGTGCTTATAAAAAATCATATCACTTTATATTGTGAAGGCAAATGTCGTAAGGAAATACATGTCTGAAAATTGACCATAAAGTTCCCGTAAGTATGTGAAGTTTAATTCACACTCGACCAACGCGAGGGACAATGACCTCCACCTTCTTACTCTCAGGAGCAACCCGCGCCACAGTCTTAACAAACGTTAGGTTAAAGCACTGCCACTTCTATCCCTGTCTGATAGCGGGATGAACGCTGTTATGTTCTTGTTTGAAGAGTCGTAAAGCAGACTGAACCAGCTCATAAAATGTTCTAACTCCAGTACAACTTAACTACTCAGTTGAAATCGATTACGGGGAACTTAGAGGTGGTTAAACGACTAGTGTAACCGGTTTGTAAAGTAATAAAATTTATAACGAGTACTAACCCCCGATGATCACTGTAATAGACCGTACGCGAGCAGTTACAACCTTTTAATTAGAGTTATTTAGTTCAACTTTATTGCGGGCTATTTGATATTATGACCGCGCCCAAACAATGTGAACTGCTATATCTTAATAACAATATAATAATACTGTTGATTACATTGTCGAAATTAACAATAATTTAAAAAGCGTTACAACAAGATTGTTATTGTTTAATTATTAAAACATGTGTCTTATGATAGTCATAAAATTTATCTACGGTATTTGAGTTCTTTTTATAGTGAAAATAAGCTTACAAAAACACTGTTAAATTAAAATCAAAGTGATGAGGACTAATAACGAGTGGTAATAAGAGTTTTACGTACAAGATTACATTACTTTAATCACAGAGCGCCACTAAATGCCATAATTAACAATTAAACCACAGGAAAGAAATAGGCAAGTCGCCTGATGTTAGGTAACTGCAACCTCGGAATATCTACATACAACCTGAAACGGCACTGATGTCCGGAACTCGTACAAAGATGCATTGTTAGTTTTGAAGATTAGGATGATAACTTCGCCTGTCAACACACCTCTTTAACAGAGACATAAAAATTGCTTCACGGAATATTATAAACAAAGTAAGTCACAAAACAACAAATTGTCGCGTTGAACATTACTTTATTTATATAGATCCTACAAAGATTCCTACAAAATGACCGAATTTTATCTTGTAAATTTAAGAAAAGATTTTATATCACGCTTGTTCGGTTAATTATTAAAACGAATTAAAACAGTCAAATCAGCTATTCGGAGTGGCAACACATCTATAAGTCTTGCAGTCAGACATAGATATCCAGGATCGTTTAACTTTAGTCGGCCTGTAAGCTCGTTTGCTACCAACGACATAAAGAAACCGTGTTCCAAAGGATATTGAGGCATCTGACTACTGGTATTCCTTTTTACTGTGGCGGGACATGGGCCGTTCAACGCACAATAGTTACACCGGTCCGTCCTATTTAACTTTACGCGCGAATAAAATTTTTACGATGCTGTCGAAAGGATCACCATCCATATTAAATGACACTTTGAGTAAAAGTGCACAGATTACCCTACCTGTGAAATAATGATATTTATTTAATGTGGCAACTATTTCTAAATGTTTTATTTCAATTTCTAACTAGATAATACCCGCGAGTTCGTTGTTTATTATAACCACCCATTTCTTCACGGCAAGAAAATACTTATTGCTAAAAGTGTAGCGCTTATAATTAAAGTTTCTTAAAACTTTAGTAACCTTATATTAAATGAACATATCGTGATACTTTTTCGATAAGGACGGTACCTACGTGGCTAAGTACTTAAAACAAAAAAAGGACTTGATAAAAATCTATCCAGTAGTTTGTACGTGATGCAAGTATAACAGTAGACAGAGCACAGATGCATGTAAACAATTACAAAATTTTAGTACATACCAACGTAAGTACGTACCAACGTAATTGTGTTGCATGCAACCGAAAACCCGTCACATTTCTAGTGACAATTGACTGCAGCTCACTAACAACACGCTTGCTTAATTACTGTGGAAAATATTGAAATCACACGCCACAAGTCGCTCGAGTGTACGCACGACCCCACGGAACGTGCGGCGTTCCGCGGCGTCCTGACGAATAGCATTGTTAATTTATAGCAACTACACGAAACCCGACACCTCGTAAACTGTAGTGCGATTACACTCTTTATATGTGTGGTTTATGGTGTTTTATGGGGCTTAATGGTGAGAGCTGGGGGCTTGAGGTTTCGTGCACTCTATTGTTTTATGGACAATGTTATGTAGTGAATGAACTACTCGTATCTTTTACGGAAATTAGTTTGAAGGTTTTATCGTAATTTTTTAGCTGATTATTTTTGAGTGTTCTCTAGTTATGTTTTGGTTACAAACAATAAGCATACCTTGGAAACATTAATCTTAACACAATTAAAAAATCATATTCAAAATATTTTTGTTCAAGTAGATTCTTCACATTCTTTTTTGTACGTCAATAAACTATCTACATTCACATATATGGTAAACTGAGGAATAGTATTGTATTAAAAGTTTTGCAGTTCCAATGTTTTATGTTTAATGTTGCCCATAAGAATCCGACCAGGGAGATGTTACCGCCATATTGAATTTGTAGTATACGAGTAAAACAATTCTTACGTTTTGATGAAAAAGTATTTTTACTAACTCATTTCAAAATGAGATGACCATCTTAATATTCAGGAGGAGCACACCTATTATCGACTTTGAATGAACGTATTCTTTTTCTGATTTTTCCATCATCTATTTCTTATCTTTTCTATTATATTCACATTGATAAAAAACGCGTTACTCAACATTATTTATGTAACGGAGTACCATGCTGTAATATAAAAGATTAATTCATAAAAGAGCAATTCCAAACAAACAACTCAATTATAATGCTCGATTAATTATCTTATAATCCCTGGTTGCACTCCGATGGGATAAAGCACGCGCTCCCCTAAATCCGGAGCGGGTTCGCATCCATCTGCGCGGCCCCGGCCCGGGATTGTTTGTACTGCATTTTGTCTGGGAACATCACCAGCCGCTACTCGTGATTCCAGACATTTAAAAGCACTGCAAGCGAGCAATTTGCAATCAAAGTACGTTATCCAATTATGTTAATAATACATTTTTGTTTTACACTGTAAATTTTAAATCGGTTACGTAAATAAGTACGTTAAAAGATGCAACGTTATAATATATTATACTATAAAGGTGGTACGGTTATAGTAGAAAAGAATTAAATAATGACATTTAGAATATTGTTGTTTTATATACTACATACGAGGTTTAAATTAAAGTTTACAGATCTATATTTCGGATCATCGGGTGTCCGCCTCATGATATGTGGGAACATTTATTTATTTATTTATTAAATATCCACCGAAAAACGATCCACAGTCATATGTAAAATGTTACACAATCTATAATTAGTGGTGTTCCTGTAATAATGGGTAAACACAACATGTAATTTCATTTTTATGTGATTACAGTTCAATTCGGATATTTTTTGAAGTTACCGTTTTACATATTAATTACATCTCAACATCACTTTAAAAAATTTATAGATTCAATTGCATGTTATATAAAGCTGATGGTTATAAGCAGATAAGGAACAGAATTACACCTTTTTTATATTCCGACGAAGCACGACATTGGATAAACATATTAATCCCGCGTGTTCGCGGACACGCTCCGGGATGTGGGATGTGGGGCTGTTTGCGCTGCACTTCGCCTGGGAACCTTACCAGCCGGAGCCCATTTACTTGTAATGCCAATAGGATTATATTTTTATATAAATGAGGTACAGTCTTCGTCTGATTTTAGGGTACTTCTATATAAAACATACTATACCTAATGTTACCCGTTAATTCTGTGGTGGTAAAAGCAGAATTGTAAATTGAAGAAGGTGTTACGTACAAAAATAAAATATGTAACTAACAGGCTACGATCTAGACATACCTATTGTAAATAATTAGTAGTAGGCATGCTCTTTTATTATTCTTTTAAAATAAAACTGAAATAAATATACCATTTTAAACTAATACCATTTCGGAGTTTATAAATTTTATTACATAAGGAGTACTCAAGATTAACGCTTTTAATTATCGATATTTCGAACCAGTTGCATGACTCGTGGTCACGGCCAAACTGCTTAAAATAAATAAATAGCTTATCTTTTATTACGAACAAAGTTAGGATTGATCAAACATGACACGAGTACGTTCGGATGTTAGTATATTGTAGACCAGTGAATATATATAGAGATTAGTACGCAGCGAAGCCTACAGCGATAGTAGAGCCGGACGAGCACTGTTCGCCGGAAGCGGCGACAGCAGCGCCGGAAGTTTCTGCGTGAGCTAACTGATTCAAATATACTGTGTTACACACATAATACATGTAGCCGTGACCCTCGGTGAAGTCCACTGAGTTAGCTTCAACGGTTTTATTGTATGAAATAATACAATTTACTATACTTTTATAGATGGTAGAGCCATATTTGGACCGGGGAATTATTACCGCCAATCTCGTAATAGAACATGGAACACTTTCTGGATGGTTTGGTAAGGAGTTGCCGAATAAATTACAAGTGAGGCGACCATCTTATTCTTCTGTCAAAGCAACGCATACTGTTACTTGTGCGAGAGCGTTCCCGCGTCTGCCGCCTTGTCGTGGAGCGGTGGAACACCTATCAAATTTTTAGCCAATTGGAGCCCGACACATATCCATTCCATCAGCCTTGTAGCAGCAAGTACTTGTCTCAAGTTATTCTGAAGTAAAAAAAACGTATATAATATACACATATATATAACATTAATATAGTTCAAAGAACCTAACGTACGTAACGTACCTAATATAAACTTAAGACTTACAATTATTTAATTTATAGTTTATTGTACATAGATATCTATTGAAAGAAGAAGAGCTGTTTGTAATCGGTTACGCGCCGAAAGTCATATAATAAAAAACACATAAAAACATATATTTGTTTCAAGTTACAAGACTATTTCAATCAGTAACTCGTAGCATCGGTGGTTCAGTGGTAGAATGCTCGCCTGCCACGCGGGCGGCCCGGGTTCGATTCCCGGCCGATGCAATATCCGCTTCATTTTTTTTAACATACCCATATTTAATTTATTACTTTTTGTTTTTATCCAGCAATCTTAGTTTAATGTTAACAAATTATATTTACTGGAAAATAGATGCATTAATGCACCTGACAAAAATAAATAGCAAAGTTGTACAAACACTGTTTAACAAATGAATGTATGTGACGTTATCTACCAAAGTGCGAGATAAACGTTTATTGAGTTGTACGTTGACAAACAATGCGTAACTGAGCTCTTTGAATAGAGGTTCGACACTATATTAATGAATATTAGCTGCAGCATCGACTCATAATGAACACATTACAAAACACGGCTCATTTACTGTCTAGGAGGAGCTAATTTATATAGCACTAGATAACATGCAACATATTATTGTATTTATTTGCTACTTTCTACATTCATAGACCCAAACTAAGACCACATATGATAGAAGACAAAATATTAGTTCAACCGAGGACGTACCACCGCCGTTCTCATAATCCACCGTAAACCAGTTATTATGTTTCACTTGGAGAGATAGCCATCGGCTCCGTTCACAAGCGATGCGACCATCTCAGTCGTCAGGAATAGCAACTCATCTATTCAGAACGTCCGGTAGAAATTAAGCACTGTTTGAGTTCTATAGTAATAGTAAAAAACACCTCAATACCACGGACACATAAAAAGACGAATACAAAGACACCCAGAATCAAAACATAAGCATGGCAATGAAAAGAAAATAATGTTGTGTATTTGTAGTCTGCCACATACATATAAAACATATCTACGTATTAAAAAAGCAAGTTTTCAAAGACAACTATTTCTTTATGATACAATAGTAGCAAATGAGCGTGCTGTGCGAGCGTAAATTGCTCGCTGCAACTTATGAGTGCTCGTACCTCTTACAGGGCTGAAGTCCTAGCTAAGGTCGTACATAGATGCGTTGCTACTCTTAACGGTGAACAATATTTTTTTTATGATACAATAATAGCAAATGAGCGTGAAATGCTCTTGAGAGTCGGTACCTCTTACAGGGCTGAAGTTTAAGCGTAGGTCGTACGTAGGTAAGGTAGGCGAAAGTTGGTGCTATTCTCAACGATCAAGGTGGTCTCGCTTAAAAATGTACTAGACATATATTTTTTCGAACACAATGCACCTAGAAACACAAGACTTGCTTCACGGCAGATTATGAAGGCGGCTATGATTTCTCTTCGACCGAAATACAGTTCACTAATCAAATCAAAATTTAATATCTAAATAATTGTAATACATACATTTATTGCAAACGATTTTTATAAAAAAATTGCATCGTTGGCGTTTTCCATGTAACTATAAGGTAACGGTTTGTGTCTGTTACCCCATAAATTGGTCCTTCCATCGTTCGAAGATGAAATTTGCATACAAATGTATAAGACTCTCCCTTTGTAATGGATTGCGGCGCGGCGCACTAAGTGGCATTTAATTAAAAACATGTCAGGGGCTGGTACATTGTTTATATGTCTATATTATACATTGAGTATGTGTATACAGACGACTTGCATGCTTTAAGTACGCTAAGAAAACCACAGAACCTAATCTTTTTAGTCATTTGAACAACAATTACATTTGCATTAAATTGTTAAGTATAAAACTGTACCGCCATGTACAGTTTAACTGACTTCCAACAAACGGAAGTTATACGGTTACCTTTTATTTGGTACGTAATACATAAATACAATAAAGATCAATTTGTAATTTAAATTCTATTTGTTCTAAAATAAAAAAGTAAATACAGATTTGTAAGGAAATTGTTTTTAGCAGCAGTTAGGTATATTGACATAAGTAGGGTTTAGTAAATATTAGTTTATAAATATCGTATTAGGTACATTAATTTATAGAATACACGGCGAGGCACCTACAAAAATAGAAAATGTCTCAAAAACTATACTAATAAGCCACCTTCACAAAATCTTTTAGGATAAAGTAACTATCTATAATATCGCAGGCTTAAAAACTTTTCAACAAGGTTGAAATCGAAAGGCATATAGGAAGTTACAACGATAACTTACTTTACAAAGTTTATTCTCATCTTTCGTATCATAACTTTACATCGAGTTTACATGCATTATATTCCATTAGCTAACATTATTTCCTTTATCTTTCTCTCCACTCCCAGCGCCGCTAAGATTCATTTAATTATAAACGTGTCAGACGCCCCTCGCAGGGCATAACCACGATCGCCGTTCTCAGAAATAAGAAAAGCTTCGGAAGTGCTGTGTAAAAATATAAGAATTGAGAAATTGAGGGCCATATTTCGTGTTACACTTTAATTTTTTGGCATATTAGTCAACTATAACATATGATATATTATGGTGATTTAGTATAGTAAAGTTGGAAATTAAAAGTTAAATTTCACAGAAGAACTTAAGTAAATATACTTATGTATACGTTTATTAAATATTCTTTTTTATCTATGAAGTAAAAACATTATTGTATTTAAACCTGCACACGCAATACATAGTACGAAAACGAAATATTTTAGTTAATTTTTAATGTTTTCACCTAGTTTAGTCCTCAGGACAGCACATCTTTAAGGCAATCTAGAATGCATCTGTAGATCTGTCTATCGGCTTAACTGCACGTAACCTACTTGCATCGATTTCAGAAAAGATCACTTTTTTTAAGATATTATTAGGCTATACTATGCTATTTGTATTATTCAGCTCGATGAACAAAGTATCATATTTACTCGTTAGTAATAAAATTTAGTCAAATGATAAGGATAAGCGTGAAGCAATTATCATAATTTACACTAAGTCAGTGATGCTAGGCGCCAGGTGTGGGGACAATGGCGGGACAAAGGTCGTATGACCTCTTTAACCTTTGCGAACAGGTAAATCTAGTAATAATCCTTGTGTCATATATATTTCTACCGTCATTGTTGGTTTTATATATGTGTTAAAAACGCAAATATATGTAAAAAGATTATGATAGATATGAAATTAGATTAAATGTTATCAATAATTCTGTTGAATAATATTAAAACATCGTCAAAGAAATTAACATTGCATGTCTCCAATGTATTGACGCGAAAGTAAGTACGAGTTGTATAACTTAATAACCGTCGGTAAATTAGCTATTTAAATAGCTACAAAATGGTTTAAAACTTCGCAGAATCCATATTTCCATACTAATAGACATGAGTGGTAATTCCCCGCATGCACGGGTTAAAACAGCAGCTGACGTCAGGCGACGGGCTCTCCAAAATATCTAACCGGGTGCTTAAAAAATAACGAATCATCTCCGCCACATGCCTTTTTTTGCGAAAGGAAAAAACATTACAAAATGAGTTTCCCGCATTGTGCGCGGCGGCCTTTTTATACTCCACTTTACAATTTTAAAGGTGTTTGAAAGACCTTTCCAGTGCCGCCAACATTTTGAATTGTGCCTCCGGCTCTTATTATGCAAGCGTCACTACCCGAAATCCTTCACTTTCAAACCAGTGGAAAGCACTCATAATTTTGGATTTTATTAATTCATAAAATGTTTTCCCGAAATGAAACGGTGTTTTAGGATTAAACAGGTTTTTCGGGATTCCTCATTTTTTTTTACTTTAGGGCGCAAACCATGGCTGTTAAATCTACATGTTAAGAATAGGTTGACTTAACAATACTTTTACTCAACTATATAAATATGTTTGTTATAATAACTATATAAATACGGAGAAAAAGAATTATCCCTAAAAATACTGAACAGGCAAGTATACTTGTACACTGGTACCTGGATACGGAAATTTAATTCTAAAATTAAACAAGGATTTCCAGCAGTAACATGTATTGGAAACAACAAAATATTAGCATCAACCGCGGTTCCTTTCCGAAGAAAAATTGTTAGTACATAGTTCACCACGCTACTTAAACACGAATTTATCCACTTTACACAACATTAACAATCTTATGAAAAACTCCCAGAATGTTTATCTTTAGGATAGTTTTATTTTCACTAAAGCGAGTAATCATTATATAGTAAAAAAATGATTACTCACTTGTAAATATTTTAAAGACACAACGTTTACGCATCATGTATTCAAAAAAATTGAGGTGCATACCTGATATTCGAACCAAGGTACATATCGCTTCTTTGCTTCAATAACGTGTTATCTAAAAAACACAATTTTACAGTAGAGCATTTCTTACTAACAAAAAATTATTATACTTAATTGTGTATTTTTTTTTTACGTTTATTGTAGATTACGTACAAAAATTTAACACCTTAGCTCAAATCAAACACGGAGATTTCAATTATCAAATAAAATAAAAACCTGAATTTTCAAACTTGTCACGTTATTGAAGCAAAGAAGCGATATGTCATACACACATAGAATGGAATGAAGTGTTACACTTCTATGTTTACAGTTAACAGTTATAGAACCAGGTTAATGTTTATCAATCGGCAGATCGACAGATTTATCTCACCATTCATTATTTTTAATGATCGTTGTCAGTACCACTAGTTCATTTTTCAAAACGTTTTGACACTGATTCAGAAAAAATGTTTTAAGCGTCTAAAACGAGGTCAAGTCTTTTCAGCTTTATAGTTTACACCGAAGGCTTTTATTTCGGTTAATAGTTTACCGCCATTTTGTGACATAAACAGTGTAAAAGTAACGCTGGAAAAAACTACAATTGTACATTTTCCTTCAAAAATCCTATAGAGATTTTGGTATTTAACCGAAAAACTTTGGAAAGTTTACACGGCCAGAGCCTCGCACCATATTTGTAATATTTTTTGAATAGGTTTGCTTCCGATTAACATGTTATGGGACAACATAAACTGTTGATAAATCAAGTGTCTCATAGTTATGTACTAATGGAGGCTCCGTTACTAACAGGAACTACACAACTACAAGGAATTTCAATAACCCTGTTTAAAATCGTTGATTTTTTATTTTATTTTATTACAAGTAAAAACATACATGTTTATTCCACATAAAAAAAAACAGTCAAATTTGAAAACTGGTCCTACTATCAATTGTAATGGCTTATCAACTATTTCTACATAGATTTACAGTAGCGGAAAGTACAATATTTACGAATGATACAAATATTATTGAATAGTCTATACTTTATATTTATATATTCTTTTCCTAATTCTTTAATATAATAAAGAAACGACTAAGATAGTTAGCAGACACGGATTTGAATGAAACATTTTTCATACCAGTAGGCACCAGGACCTCAGAAGACGGAAAGGGTAAATCCGCATACAAAGAAATTCTCCGTGATCCCTACTGATTGATTACGGCCTGTGGGCGGATCACTGTGGGAACGATACGTTTGAAAGAAAAATCGCTAAAGAATATGTAATGTTATAAATAAAACTTAGTCATATATATATATACATTCACTGACATTGTCACAAAATGATGAATTGCTGGTGACGTTCAATATTTTTTTTTCTATAACGTATCACTTTATAAGAGTAGCGGTTCAGCGGGAACCACATCGGCGTAGTAGAAAGGTTCCGTGTCGACTCACGGCCTGGTATACATCTAAATAATGAACTTAGTTTTCTATTCTAGGTCTGGGTGTTCGTGTTCGTATTTCCATGGTTCTAATGAGAGTCAGTGATCCTTAGATCAGTGATACTTAGATCCTTAGGTTAGGTCACAGGTCACAGCTCTGAGTGCTGGGTGAGCATTGTACATTCGGCTTTCTCCACGTCCTCGAAAACGTTACTGCCGTCTGAACGTGTTAGAAGAGGGGTGTGGGTGATGGCGTCTACTCGGAGGGCCCAGGCCAATTTGTAGCACGCTTGATGGGATGGGGTACTATCCTTCATGAGGTGATTCCAGATGGAATCCCTCAGTTCTGAAAGGCGGGATTTGACTTTATGTTTGAGGCTGTTTGCTCTCCGTCTATGGTCGGGGGTGGGGTATTTGGTTGCTCTTCTGAGAGCGGCGTTCTTCCTTTGGATGAGGATCATGATGTCGAGAGGCAGTTTTTGGTTATTCACCTCGACTACTTTCTCGTAGTCCTGAAGGGAGGTCTGCACTAAGTGCTTGAATGAGTTAACTGTATTGTCTACTTTCATCGTAGTATCAAGGGACTCAGGGGGGACATTGTACGGAGAATTTGGGGCATCCAAAACTGAGGTGAGGATTTTCTTAAAGCCTTCCCAGTAGGTGTAGGTTTTTAAGAAAGTTTTTGGGATGTGGGTCTGGGGTCCTAGTTTAAGGGAGACCGGCCGATGGTATGAGCCTAGGTCGTGTAGGGGTTCGATGGCCATTAGATTAAAGGTTACCCCTTTAGTAAGGCGAAGTCCAAGATGTCCGGTCGGTGGTCCACTCGGTCGGGGTAATGAGTGG
>DWON01005406.1:0-14964 GCA_018251015.1 Phocides pigmalion okeechobee
GAAAAAAGGGCATCCTAGACAAGGTTTTTTTTAGTAAACATAACATAAATGTCTTATATGAACCCAGTGACTTCAGTTTCTAGGAATAAACTCAACTGAGAGGACTTCTCCAGGAGCGAGGAATAACCCTTTCTTCTCCAGCCGCACTTCCGAAGGTCTGGGTGTGTTGGGGATTTCTTTAACTTTGTATTCCAGCATCAAGGCGGCCAGGCCATGGCGGGCATTCGAGAGCCCGAACCTTTGACCTGAAAATAATCAAAAGTAATCCTAGACCACGGTAAGTCAAATTCTTAACAGAAACACTTAAGAGGATTAAGTGGAAATAGTCACTTATGAGAGTATAATTTATATTTGAGTAATGAAACATGTCGTTGATGACAATATTTCATATTCGTAGGACCATAAACATTACAAAAAAGAATAAAATCTATATGTTTAAAAAGAGAAATTAAAAGTAAATTATTTTTTAATAATATTCTTCTAAATTTGCCAGCCTGCATATTTATTTATGCATACATATAAACAACTTACATCAATGATTTTTATGCATAAAAACGTTGCAAAAATAAAATGTTCAATACATTTTCCATATAAATATTTAAGCCAAGTTTATAGAGTGAATCTTGGTTACTGTAGCGTTTTTTAACTGAATTTAAAATAGGAGGAGTTTTTTGATTCAGTTATTATTTTTAGATTAAATTCTTCCCAATTTTTCATCTATAATTGTGGGACTTTGTTTTAAAATTACTGCGACCCAACGGAAAGTATATCTTTTCAAATAAAAACAATTATCCAAATCAGTTTATAATTTAAGGAGACAAACGTTAAAAAAATAAAACTAAATTTAGAACTTCCTCTTTTATTGCAGTCAGTTACAAACAAGGAAAAATGCCTGTGCAATTGTCGGAGCTTCCCCAAAAGACCAATATGTGGAAGGGTTCATGTTTTGTTCGCTCTCTGGGAGCATCTTTCAGGATAGAACCTTTTTGGATTCAGGTACAATTACAGATACAATTCAGATACACTTCTATTTCAATAAATATACCTTCTTCAAAATACCTTCTTAAAAAGATAGATGAAATGACATGTTTTTGCTTATCTTCAGGAAAAAACAGAAAGTTGAATGAATTCTGATGCACGTCACGTCTGACTCTAAACTTACCGATACATTTCCTAGGACCTTCTCCAAAAGGCAGGTACGAGTAAGGCTTTATGTTCGCCTCGTTCTCCGGGAGGAAGCGGTCCGGATTGAACCTGTTAGGGTCCCGGAAAAGCTCAGGGTCGTAGTGCATGCCCACCGCGTTCACGTACACTGGCGTGCCGGCAGCGATGGTGAGGTGCTCGTCGATCTTGTAGTCCACCGTCGCGATACGGTCGAGCCAGCCCATTATGGGATATTTTCTAAGAACCTCTGTAAGGATTTATTTATTATCAAATATATCGCTTATAAATTATCGTTACTTAACATAACAATTAAGGATGAAAAGAAAGAAAATGAATACATTATTAAACATACGGCAACGCATGTACGAGCTCAGGTAGGACTTCAGTCCTGCTTGAGGTTGTATGTGAATTTTATTTATATTGCAAATATAGCAAATGAATATGCAGGCTACCTGATGGACCTGGTGGATGGACATCCACGTCCAAACTTAAAAAAAATAAAGTTCTGCCTAATTTCCTGATGAGTTGCATTGCTACTTCTGACGACGGAGATGATAGATCGATCTTATGTATAGCGTGTGATCGATTTTATGTGTAGTGGACAACCGTACCTTTCCAACCGAGACACAAGAGGTGCTTTATAGTAGTTTCTGAGGGCAGTTGTGTCTGATTCATTTCAATGGATTTAAAAAAAAAGTTATGTCAATTTTAAAGTTGCGGGTATGAGTACATAAGAACTTTTCGCTTTTCGTGTCGTCGACAGCAGCTATTTCTAAATATAACATTATCACTGGAGGCAAGTCAGTGCAGGCTGGACGCTCCTTCAGCAGCCATTAGGTTAAGATTCTCCGAATACTGGGAGGACGATTGCTGACAACATGCATAACTGGGTGCTTATTTTTGAGTATTACCCCTGAGAGAACTTTCGAAGAAAGTGAACCTCGAGTCTCATAACTTCTTGAGCCAGAGGCTTCAAAGCCATGGCAACAGTGTGACAACCGCTCTTGCACGTTTTTATATTTTTTATTCAACAGTATAAGTAATAAAGTTGACATTTCAATTTTCAAAAAATGTGCAATAAAACATATTAAAATCCTGCAGCACAAAGCCAGTTAGTAAATTAACAAAACAAATGGTAGCACCAACTGGCATTTGCAACATGAAAAGTTTATTGGAACACGAAATGCATTTGTGTTTTAGAAAAAATATAGTTCAAAGTGCAAAGAAATGTAACTAAAAAATGGTATGTTTTGCCAAAACGCTAAATTCAAATTCAAATATTTTATTTCATTACAAAGTATTTACATATACTTAATGAACGTCAAGGGTACAGTGTAAAATCAGTACATCAGCTTTAAGCGCCTGTTGCCTAAGGTTCATTTGAAATATTTGTACCTTCATTTTATGAAATTTAATAAATAGTAGTAATATATTTTTTAATTTATTAAACAGCTGGTAAATGAACCTCTCTAACAACACAAGATTTGCTTCACGGAGGAATATGAGGACAGCGATGGTACCTCCCCAATCGAACTGGTATTCTACCATCTAACAAAGTAATTCTGTTAATGAGGGGCCACCGATCTCCATGAGCACCAAGGAACTTTAAACTGGTTGCTGGGAACAGTAATCAGATTTGTATGCTCATTAGCGAAAAGGTAATTATAGCAACAAAAATACCAGTATTTTTGCGTATCCACCTGTAAATTAAACCCAATATAAGTTTGTACGTACCATTTATTACGCAGTTCAGATAAATCAACTGAGAAAGAACATTTGCATCTAAAAGATCGTCTCCATATTCTTTATTAGCTTGTTGAAGTTCTTTCCAGAGTTTTTCCTGTGGACGATAGGAAGAAATAATTTTAACTCTCATAATCCGCCATGAACTAACTCTTATTTCGGTAGGAGAAATGCTTAAGCGAAGGTCCTTGTTAATCTCCAGGACAATTGCGTCTATATATGACCTCATAGGACTTTAGTTCTATTCGAGGTTGGATGTGGTTGACAATGGGCTGCAGTGACCTTAAAAATCAGGCAGCTTGCGTGCTCGTTTGATGAAGAATTGGCCTTAAAATTATTTGTGTCTTCGTAAAGGTTTTGATTTTTTTGTGTCTTTAAATACGTTCGCTTTAGCGAATTCTTACAGAACTAAATTATGCTGTTTCTGTACTTGAGAGATGATTACAAATGTCCTTGGCAATACGACTACTTATCATTATCTATCAAATTTCATAAAATCTATCGAATAGTGCAGGAGATAATTTTGACCTGTGCTTCAGGACAGTACGCTAGTTCGTAGACGCAGAAAGTCAGGGTTGTGGCTGTAGTATCAAACCCTCCTTGGAGGAACGCAGCTGCCTGGGCCAGCATCATGTCTTCTGACATGTCCAAATCTGTGATAGAAAAAAACATGAAATAAAGAAGGGGAGAAAAATATATATTTAAATTTGTCTTTAATTGCGTTTCATATTTTACATGCGGTGACACTAAAACATGAATTGGAAAAACTTCAATGGATGTAGATGAAGGATGTACATATACTAAATATTGCTACCATACTATAATTTACTATAACTTTCAAACACAAGGTAAGAACAGACAACTGCAGAAAAATGATTTTTTTTCTAAGAGTTTTACGTGTCTACATGCGAATAAATGATTTGATTAGATTTGAATTGCAATTTTCTGTGCGAGATAAACCAGGAATCTTTTTACCACCAATTATGTCAATACCACCATTAACACTTTCCATGCGCCTTACTTCACTGCTGTGTATAGCGCGGTGCAACGCGCTTGCGGCTGGTACACACCTGTGTTGTACGTACAAATCTGTATACATTGCGTGCGAACACAGGTGCTGCGTTTACGTCGATGCTACAAGACTGGAGGCGGACATTACGTTTATGTATTCGTAGATGAGACACAGGTGCTAAAAATACAATATTTCAGTAAATTGTCGGCGTATCTTCAGTCTAGACAAACATGATCCAGTTTAGTGCCGCCTCCCGCAACGCTGAGCTGATCTAATATATGCGCAACAGTCAAAGTGTTAATAAGCCGCATAATATTTCAACATGATATTTACCAGCACTGGTATTCTCCTGTTTTATTTTAAGTAAGATGTCAAGTAGGTCCTTGGGCTCCGTAACTTTAGTTTCGTAACCACCTCTCAGTGTTATAATCTTACGGAATATTTGTCTTAAGTATTCAGTAGTGTGCTTGGGGAAGACCTTAAGCCTGTAGGGAACAAGATAATAAGATTTTAGCTGCGAAATCTAGAACTAAATGCTAAAGTGAATTACGTTTATGAAGTCATAGCCTTATAAAAGTATCATGTAGCTGATGTACTGATTACATTGTATCTGTGATATTTATTAATTGTATTATATTATTATAATAATATAACGGGTACTGACGATTACAGATTTGTAAATACTGATAATTCGAACCAGTTGCATGACTCGTCGTCACGACAAAAACGTAACGGCAGAGCATTATGTAATGAATCGTATAAATTCCGCAATCATATTAGTTTAAAATTAATTAAGTTTATACCTTATAACGAAGTAAAATATCTGGATTTTAATTTTGAATAAAACTGTTTCTTGTAGGCTCCATAGGTATAACCAATAATTAAAAAAAGATGTGTATTACATGCAACTGACAGATTAGCGTTCTGTCGCACAGAAATGAAAGACGTAATCTAGTATTAAGACCACTGACCAGTCGTGACCACGACGGGTCACTGAGTCAACAAAATAAGAACAGAAATCTAAATTAATCACAAGACTGGTCATGGATTGAATCTAGAACGTTGTAATAGTAGACGGTATGGTAACCACTGCATCATGCGGATCCTGAATTGTTAACCGTTTCCAAGAGACGACATTTTTAATGTAATAAAGGAAATGTAACCTCGTAAAATTTTCACCAATGAGTTTAAACAAATGAATAATAATTGAAGCGAATGTGAATGCCAAGACGTAATAATTTTGTATGGTAATAATAGTAATTTTGATCATGATGAATATCAATGTCTTGTTTTAATGATTTCGGGATATTCTTTTTTATTAAAATAGTTGAGTATTTAAGCAGACCAATTGGGGCTATCAGTAACTGTAGCGCATGGACTTCCAAATACAACCTCCACCAGGTTTTGAAGTTCTGTATGAGTGGACAGTTGAGTTTCGAATATAATTAGTTTTAAGGTGTAATTATGGTAATGGAAAGTTTATCTAAACTCATACGTAAATGCCTTGCTACTCCTGAGGACAAAGATGATCGCCTCGCTTTTATACATGATGATGATGATGGTGACGATAATATGCCATGTGTGTTTAATGATAAACTCAAACGTTACCTGAAGATATCAACGAGCTCTGGGAAGAAGAAAGCGCAGCACCAGCAGAGGCCTCTGTACACGCTAAACTTCATAAACTCCTTGGTGACGTAGCGTATTGGACTGTCGCCAGTGAGAGTGGCATCGCACACTACTCCAAATGATGCAGTCCCGATGACATCGCTTGTGTAGTCAGTGAGTAGCATCTTTGGAAATTTCATTTTTTTTTCAATTAAACGGTAATCGTAAAGACAGTCAAACCACTCGATGGAAAGGAGCCGAGGTCGCCTATGGACATTTGTAATACGAGAGTCGCCAATACATCGTCGGTTCTGTAGGTACGTTCTCTTTTATCGAAGAGCCGCATGTTATGATGTCCAGAGAATAGCCTCAATAGGAAGTCCTTTCCAAGCGTCACGTATCACATACCGAACTGTAGAGGATTGTTACAGGTCTATTTGATGTAGGTCCAGCCTCAAAATATGTACTTACCTTCATCACCATCGAATCATTACTCTCATACTACTGGGTCTATTATCATAATAAAGAAAATATAGTCTATTACCTTAACCAAGTTTAGATTGGTAGACTACACACACACACCTTTAATATTAATATTCTTTGTTTGCTAAGCATCGTATATTATTATATAGTTATCCTATTGGATAACTTTAAGAATTGTAGAGTGTATAGATTTTCTCCAGATGTTTTAGTGATAAATTAATAAATATGACATTAACACGATCCAATAATATTGATTTGTTCGAAAAATTTTTACTCGTTAAACAGGATAGTATAATTCACGACACATCCCTTGTTTTAAACCATGGAATTAAAACAATTGATTCCATTCACCTTTTTAAATAATTAATTTTCAAAATGTGTATCATACTGAATCTTCAATCATCGTTACGAAATTCAATAACGAATAACTAAAACTCTTGTAAAGAACAGTTTGAAATGGATACCCTTATGTCAATATACGCAGACTTCTGTCTCTCTTTCTCAATTCGTTGAATCAACTCTTTAGACTTCTTTGTAACAAGATTCTGGAGACCTCTCAGTTTTGCCCCCGTGAAAAAGACTGTTAGACGTCTTCTGATCTGTGACCATAGTGGATCCTGAAATTAATTTTATCAGTTATGATTTTTTCATCGGAATAAATCCAAATAAATGTTTTAGATTCGGAAAGTTAGTCTGATAGAAAGGATGGCATGGTTACATATGGTAATGAGAAGGGGAATAGTAAATATGTTACTAGACTCAACATCTTTAAAATTAGTGTAGACATAGTTCCAGCCAAAAAAAGTAGTAGTTCCAGCCAGTAAAAAGCCAGACCAATCTTAAAGAATTTTATAGCCTGTTAAAGATTATATCAAAATGAATTATAGTATATACGGATGTTCCAAGCCTTACATCCAGAGTGAACAGGGTAAGTTTGCCAACAGGATCTGTGGACCCAGAATTGACGAGCCGGTTTCTGAAGATATTGGAGTCTTTAATAAGAATATTTTTTGCAATTTCTGTTGAGTTGACAATAAGCGCTGGTCGCCAGAATATCCAAATGCCCACGTAAGGTTCCTTAAAATGTTCATACATATATCGCATCCATAGTGCCTGAAAGAAAATAATACAAATCTACGATCAATATTGCTATTTTTAACCGACTTTAATACTCACTTAATGAAAGTCATTCTTACAATGTTCAGATCAGTTCATTGGCTTTGAGTGCCCTTTACGCTAAGTTTTACTGGAAGAAAAGACCGGGGAAAAATCTCTGGACACATTTTGTAAATCTGTTTTTGATAACGTACTCATTATACAGTATAGCTATAAAAAGATAGTATATACCAGACAGCTAATCGTGTATAACAAAATCCTTACACTGCATATCTTTTGAAAAAGTTTGCATTCCAATTAATGGTTACTACGTTGGTCAAAACAAGCCATAAAAGTCTGTAATCAACTTCAAGCAAGCGACCACAGAAGTGTTTGTATTCTTGAGAACTCGAATGGTCGCCGTATATATAATTGAGTCGGCAATCGCATTTTTGCGCCGACATTTAAATATTACTAGAAACTAGTGTGTCGGTTGTACCTTTCCGCTCAAATGGCTCAAAATGTTGTATCTTATATTCTATGTACATATATGTATCCTTTTTTGATCACATCCACAAAACGGTACAACTTATTTTCGATTTTTTCGCGGCTTCAAGGGGTGTCATTCATGAAACAAATATATAAATGGTTACTTACTGGATTCTGTCGTTGCAAGAAGGTCATGCTGCCAAGGACTGGGTGTGGTGGAAGGTGAGCAACTTTCCTCTTGGCCCAGTATTGCCTTACTTGTGTCCATCGCACATAAATACACGTAGTAATGATGAAAATCACTATTAATATCGTTGCCGACATTTTGGAATATTCTGAAAGAATACTTTATGACATACTTTTCTCCGATATTATTATATTGTAACATCGTAGTCACACCCGAGACTTCCAGAATCCGTCGTGAAACAACATTAGTGTTTCGGTTTCTGGTTGTACGTAAAAGCGAGGTAACCATCTCAGTCATCAGGAGTTGCAACGCATCTACGTACGAGCTCAGATAGCCCTGTACAAGATTGTAGTCGGATGTCCAAGGGCTGCAGCGAAGACTTAACATCAGGTAGCTTGAATTCTCGTTTTTTACTATTTTTTTAATCTCTAAAACACATTAGCGTATCCTCAATTTTATTCCGCGAAATGTTAAGCTTAGATTTGCAATACGTTTTCAAAATGTTACTTTAAAAGGCAAAAAGGTTATTTGTATAATGTATAGCTTATAACAAGACGAGAGGTATGGACACTGTGTTCACTAAATTTGAACAAGAATATATCCATATATCAGCGTAAAAGGAAAACAAAGAGGTAATCAGCGAATAACAGGTTTGTGTAATACATCCGATATATAACACTTATGGTAGATTTTATGTTTTTATTAGCTTAATTGTGTTAGTAATTATTGAGTAATTATATAAGTGTGTGTAATAAACTTTACGATTGTTGCTTGTTAAGTACTTACATTGTATTTAAGTTATTTAAATTTACACATTTTGTACTTTGTTTTAATTATTAATTTTATACATTTTTGTTTAATAAATTAAGCAAAATTTTGATAATAAAATACTCTTATTTTATGACTTAAACGAATATCATCGGGGAATTTATACATTTTACTTGTAGATGGTACTCACGATTAATGTTATTTGATTGCTGATATTTCGTACCAGGTGCAGAGCTCGTGGTCATTGCTAAACTGCGGTCGAGGGAAAACTTTTGACAGATGAAAATGGTAGATTACTCTATTTACCTTATGCCTAGTCCATTTTTCTTTTTTGGGTTCTATATCACGACATACACCACTAACTGTATCTTTCCGCATTAAACTTTGCATTATTTGTGACTTACATAACGTTACATATTAAATTATTTTTAACAAAAAATATTCATAAATAAATATGTATGTACAGCATGCTAAGTATTTTATCTCTAGAAGTATTCATATAAGTCACATAAGTGGAACGGGAAATATACAAACGTAATTTTTATTGAAAAAACAACCGTTTTCAAAAAAATGGTTTCTAATTAATTTAAGTATTTAAATTTTTTGTACTACTTAATTTAATATAATTAACCATAACATACAACTCAAAAAAAACATGTTTTTTTATACTTAGTAAAATTTTTAATTAAATTTTATTTTAATTTTTTTTTTAATTTCAATTTTGATTTTGAGTGTAGTTTAAAGACCCCTTCAAACAAGAACACTCTAGTGTGTTCAAACTTAAATTTATAAAGTGAAAATTGATACTTACTATGGAAACACTGCTATGTCCAATATTACAATCACTAAATCAAACGTTAAAGATATGAAATCACTTAAATTAAATTTAGAACATTAATTAAATTATCCTTTTGAATTTATGTTGATTTAAATTCAAAAATATAATTTTCAAGCTTAACCCTTAAATAGGAAGGTTTGAAGATTTTTAATGAATAGCTTCTTGTACCTTTACTTTGAATTTAAGTTGATTTATTGCACAGAGAATTATATTTAGGCTACTTCTAAGATATTAATTATTTCTCCCAAATTAAGGTTTACATTTGAAATTATATTTTAAAATTTTTAAACCTTAATTTGGGAGCACTGAAACTTTTTATGCTTTTTCCCTATGTTATTATTAAATATAACGCAAAAAATCTGAAAAATATTTTTCTTAACAGTCGTTAGCGCCTTATATTATAAAAGCTTGGTGGCTCAAAATATATATTATATGTAATAAATTTACTAAAATATTTTTCTGGAAAATACACTATTTTGCAAAAAACTGTTAGCTTATCTTTAAATATATATTGGGAAAGTGAAGGTTATAAACAATCGTGTACTCGATATCTAAGTTAGAATGATGTATTTAATGAGACGCACTAACTTTAATGGATTTTTTCAAGGGCAGGTTACTTTATACATATAATAAAATTGTAACTGATCGCTGTCTGTCCATGGCAAATATATTAAAAAAATCATAATGCCTTTGTACACGCAAGAGAACCCAAAACAGTGTTTTTTCTTTTTGTGTGTTTGTCTGTATATACTTATGTCTGTATGTTTGTGCACGCTAATCTCAGAAACGGCTTTTCCGATTTGAATGCAGTTTTCGGGATTATATTGTGATCGGCTTCATTTAACATTTAGTATTTTTTCATTTAAATCGTTAACAAATAAAGAAGCTACGTCAATTTAATCCCATCATCACTGACAAAGTCGTGGGCACGGCTAGTAATGTAATATACTTCGCCTTGTAACTTTAGAGTTCCGTATTATTATTTTTATTATTATTATTATGAATTCTTTTTGAAACTCGTTTTGATGTGAAAAATCTATTGGCATGCTTTGTGAGAATGGCAGACTCGTATGGCGTGACGGTTAGAGGATGTTCTGTTATGCCGTCATGCCCGTTTCAACACTCCCTACTCTTTATTTGTCCTGTTCTTATATTCTATATATCTATTTATACATATTATATATTCTATACAAATAATAAATACGTAACTTATTGCCGTCTGTAAATAGAAGATATATGAGAAAGTCTATTGCCGATTTAGTTGACTATTTTTTGGGTTTGTCTGTGCGTTCGTTTGCGAATTTTTCAATATAAAAACGTGATTGATCCATCAAGCTTAACGTGCATTGGAGCATTATGATCGTGTTCTACGCCTTTCCCAATAGTGGGGAAAGACTCGGGTCATTATTACGGACTATTAAGTAATGGGGGATAATAAGATTTTCAATTAATATTATTTCGGATTTTATACAAATTTCTATATACCGCGTTCTCACGATTTTCTCTCTTCTCTGACTCTTCGCTGTAACCACGAGCAATACAACTGATTCGAAATATCGTCAATCAAAAATCGTTAATCGTGAGTACCCGGTGCGTGGTAAAAAGGGAATAATAAGGTTTGAAGTCGGTAATTTATATATAAATGTTATATAAAGTTGGGAGAACTATAGTTTGAATGGGGAGGCACCACTGCTGCCCTAACAATCCGCCATAAAGCATGAATTGTGTTTCGGTTGGAGAGGTGTGGTTGCCGACTACACTTTAAAGCGAGGCGACCATCTAAGTCCTCAAAGTAGCAACGTATCTACGTTCGAGCTCAGGTTGGATTTCGATCGTGTTTATGGTTGTATGTGGAAGTCTATGGGCTCATTTGCTACTCTTCTCACATAAAAAATCTATTTTATCTTTTCATTGCTGTTCTGCTCCCAAATATCCTATCAACGTTAATTTGTCTATGCATAAGTTACTAGTAAAAACTATGCTGATCTATGTATTTATGTAACTGAACTCTATTATCTGTACAACAATTATTGTGTTTCCCAAATATAAATAAATAAATATTTTTTTAAGATGCAAAAATGTTTATTTTTAACAACCAGAACTTCGCAATATTTTTTTTAATTAATACTAGGTCCTCGGTATGAAGTCCAGGTACAAAGGTTCCCCTGGAGAAATAAACAGGCCGTGCTTTTCGAACTGGACTTCGTTCGGCTTGGGAGTATCAGGGAATGGCCTCAACTTGAAGTTCAGGATTACAGATGATAGACCATTTCGTAGGTTTGCTAAAGCGAAACGTTGACCTGTAAGAAATATTTAAGTATAAACATTTTGTCGTTGCCTCCCAAATCAAGATAGGAACCTACCATCTGGTAGGCGTTTTACCATTGGTAAAATTCCGATTTAAAATTTGAAATTTTCGAAAATATTTTTAATAGGTTTTCGAAGACTATTGAAATTTGAAATTGGAAGGAAATTAGAAGTTTGAAGTTTAAGTTTCATATTTAAATTTCAAAGTTCAAAATTCTAATCATTTACGTCTTTTGTTGCTTTAAAATTAAATATTTACATCATCCATTATCATAAATATGAGAAAACAAGTTATCTACTACTATACATCTATAATCGTTTATAGGCACGCTTAGTTCTTAAGAGTTCTTTTTTGGAGCGATGTGGAAAAATACATCACGAGTTTTAGCGGAAAAAAATAAGTCTAATTATAAAATTACACCCTTAATTCATATCATAAGTTCTGAGACAGATCGTCACAGATTTACTTAAAGACAGCGCTAGTATCCCCTGGAAGAACAGTACAATTCGTATCACTTACCAATGCAATTTCTGGGTCCTTCTCCAAAAGGTATGAAGGTAAGTTTGTTGGTGTCACCTTCATTTCCAGGCAGGAATTTGTCAGGGTCAAATTTTTCGGGATTCGGGAAGTAATTGGGATCATAGTGCATGCCCATTACGTTAACATAGATAGGTGTGCCCGCAGGAATGGTAAGCTTGTCGTCAATCGCGTAGTCCTTTGCGGCGATGCGGTCCAACCATGCCATTGGTTGGTATTTTCTTAAGGTTTCTGTAAAAAAAGTAAAATAATTTTGAAAATATCTTTGTTTAGTAGTCGCTTCAGTCCGTCAACGTCCGTTTATACTCAAAAAGGACTGAAGTTCCATCTGAAATCGTATATGTTAGTGCTCCTAACCACTGAAATGGTCGTTTTGCTAGTTACTTTACTCGAGAAACACAACTTTCCATGGAAAATATAAGAATTGCTTTCCATAGGACTATCAATGCAGCATTGGCATGTTTCTCCTCACTATTTGAAATTCCACTTAGGTGATGAGGTGAAGTCAATTTTGTTTAGTATATCAGTTCGAAACTTCAGGTCACTCCAGTCAAACTACAGTTCTATATTATGTTATATAACGGGCACTCACGATAAACGCTTTTTTCGCCCATATTTTGAACCAGTTGCATAGCTCGTGGGCGCGGCGACCTGAGCGAAAAACGAGCCATTCAACTGGTTCCAAATATCGGCAATTAAAAAGCGTTATTCGTGAGAACCCGTTATATAACATAATGTACAAATTCCGCGATGATATGTGTTTAAAACCGTAAGCTACTGTTCTACCACCTGTTAATATTTGTTGTATTTAACATCCACGTACAACCATAAACACGACCGAAGTCTTATCTGAGCTCGATCGTAGATGCGTTGCTAGTCCTAAGGACTAAGATGGCCGCCTCGCTTCAAAGTGTAGCCGGCAACCGTACCTCTCTAATCAAAACCCAAGTAATGCTTTACGGTGGATCTTGAGGGCGGCGGTGGTATCTCCCCGGTCGAACTATAGTTTTTCACTGTTATAATCTAATTATAGAAATAATGAGAAATTGTCTATTCCACCTTTGATCACACAATTTAAGTACGTCACTGTAGACAGAGTGGTGCTGTCTAGGTCAGCGCCACCGTTCTTCTCTTTTGCTTCTCTGAGCTCTTCGTATAATTTTTCCTGTAACATAAATTTGTTTCTTCATTATTTCAAACGGTTTCAAGCTTACAGTACTTATGATTACTTATGATTCGTCTGTATTGACTTCATCACCATTATTGCGTTTAGCTTATGTAAGCAGTATTTATGCTTGTCAATTTAGGTTTTGAAATATGTTAGCTTTAGACAAGTTCGAACTTAAATATCAGGAGTAACTGTGTTTCAGTGGAGTTATAATTGGACTTCTGTTGTTCTGATCAGTGTTGCCAACCTAACTGCTCGAATAGCAGATTTGCTACATATGTACATTGTTACTAACACAAATCTATGGAGCATGTTTTCTGATAATAAGTTATTATTATTATCATTTGTTTTAGATAAGTCGGAAAATTATTTAGCATAATTAGATAAATAGACTATTACAAAAATTTAACACCTTTTAAATGTTCTGTATTTATTCGATACATAGTTTGTGGCAGTTTGTATTTGATCCATAGGAAAACTTAATTGGAGTGTCCCCAAAATCAGACACGACTTTTTATGTGAGAAGAGTAGCAAACGAGCATGCAATCCACTTGATTTTAAAAGCCGCAGCCCATAGCCATCCACGTACGGTTGTACGTTTTTGTGGTTACAAACGTACGTTGTGTTTGTGGTTACAAACACGATCGCAATCCTATCTGAGACTGAAACTAAATACGTTGCTACTCCTGAGGACTAAGACGGTCGCCTTACTTCAAATGTAGCTGGTAACCACATCTCTCCAACTGAACCACAAGTAATGCTTTACGGCGGATTATGAGGACGGCGGTGGTACATCTCCGGTCGAACTGTAGTTCTCCCACCTTTTTATATACTACTTTTCTCTTTTCGGAACACTTTACCTGGATTTCAGGAAGATATGCAAGTTCATATGTGGCGAAACCAAGAGCAGACCCAGTCGTGTCATGACCCCCTTGTAAGAGTATTGCAGCTTGAGATATTATAACATCGTCAGAAAATTCTGGAAAGTAAAGGATTATTGACGATTTTTTTATGCTACTAAATACAACTACCCGATGTTAATATTACACAATAATATTGTCGATGTTAACTTTGATATAGCAAAGGTATATATTGGTTTTAACATTAAATTTGCGGTTACTTTAGACTTCAGAAATTGCACAAGAATTTGAAACATTTTTTTCTAACATTCCTTCTAAAACTACACAGTTCGTAAAATCATCACTGACTCTTGCTATAAACTTCCTCAAAGCAAATGTTAAGAGATGTGACATTCCATTTAAATTAAAGTATGTTTGGCGAAGGGAGATCTCCCTCTAGGCGAGTTCTTGTGCCTGGGGAGCGGCCGTGCTCCGGATGTCTCATTTCGGAGTTTGTATATATGCAAAACATTTAGAAAACTTCGATAGGGTGATTCAGTATCGTGTGGCGCCATCTCTTGTCAAGTAGGGGAAAGTCGCCACATATGTAAGTAATTAGTATATTATTAAGATACTTGAAGAGTTAATTATTAAAAACACAGAAGATCTTTGGGGTATCTCAGTTAAAGTTTGTAAGTCTATCATTGAGACTCTTGCACCGTACT
>DWON01005407.1:0-14960 GCA_018251015.1 Phocides pigmalion okeechobee
ACAATACATGAAGAACATGTTGCTTTACGGCGGTAAAAAATGTAATGTTTTATGAGGGTGGCGGTGGTGCCGCCCCGGGCGAGCTCTAATGGCTCTACCACCTTTAAAATTTAATTTAGAAAAAAGGTTTACTTAAAAAGTAACGGATTCACTGAACTAGTACCTTTAATTTATCAATGTGTAAAACTACTCAAATATATTAATTGCATTTAAATAATAAGACAGTGACTGTAAATTGATGTTATACATAAACTTTACACTTCGATTCGATTTATTTCATAACAGTATATGATATTAACTACCAAGTAAAACTAAGCACTAAACTAAACTCGCGGTGGAACGCCATAAAAAGCAAAATATAAATGTGTAGATGCGCCAACAGATGTTCGTTGCGATATTTACGGTTACGATTATTGAAGTCGAAGTCAATCTTATTTTTAACTTCCGATTTACCGCGTCAGTGAGCGGACCAAGAGATCGAGTTGATTATGACTTTAGCCGTCCAAATTGGAACAAGGTAATAAGATTAGTTAAGTTTCAGTACAAAATATTTTTACAGTCAAAATTAGATTGTTCGCAAATCCTCTGGTGAAATATATATTTTTTTAAAGTTTACATAAGTACTTGTCATATATTCGTACGTACAATTAATGTCATCTTTAAATATTATAAAACAAAGTCTCCCGTCGCGTCTGTCTGTCTGTTTATGATAAACTCAAAAAGTACTGGACGGATTTTCTCACAGTTTTCAACAATACGTAGAATGTTTCCTGAGGAAGATTTTGGTGTACAATAAGTTAAGTTTTTTTTTTTTGTAAATTGGGCGACAAATTAAAAAATTAAATCGAATATAGCAATTCAGTCGTCGTTCGAAATAGATGTTTCAAATTTTTAATTTTTGCAACTAGGTAATGGCTGGATGTATGTATGAAAGAAAAATAATGTAATTAACTCTATTACCCGACGGAACTGAGCTGGGTTATTAGTCTTTCATAAAATCCCATTAAAATGTCTAAAATGATATTTTCGTCACGTTCATAGTAAATTACCCTTATTTTTCTTTTGTACAAAATTCAGATTGAATAAATCTGCATCATTTATATGCATCATAACAAAATGTCTTAAGCCAATATACCACAGAATAAGCCGAACTGCTGAAATAAACAAGTGGTGAGACGGTGAGCTGACGATAAATATGTTATTTTCTAAACAATATTTAACTACTTTTGTAAACTGGTAAATAAGCAGTAGTTATCATTGTCCCAATTTAAAATCAAACAAGGATATATTGCTCAATAACTTGTTACCTCGTACTCTATTGAGTTAATCTATTTAGGGGATTATATTATCACATATAATTTACTGTTATCAATGTACAATTACATTAAAACTAATCGATGCAGCGTAGGTAGTTTAAGTGATAAGAGTATTAAAGTAAACTCGTTTTAATGCGTTTATTGGTAATAAAATTATGGTATCCTTTAACGTCTTAAACAAATTTAAATTAATATCCCGAGAACAATTCTAAGATAAAATTTTAAAAGGAACAAAGCTTTTGTTAATAAATAAGATAGGTAAATAATTATATACTAACAGTTACTACTTTCTAATTTCGAGCGATAACATAAAGAAATAAAATACATTCACTTTAGAGACATAAATAAGGACAATAAATCATCCATACAAAGAAAAAAAATCGCAATGAAACATTTCTTCTAAATATACGACAACGTTTACAAAAATGTATTATTTTATGTGAATAAAAAAAATCATTCACTTTTGTTCGCGGTTTTATGTCTGCGTTATGTGCATTTGCAGTAATATGTCAAATAAAAAAATGTATCAAGATATATAATGTAAAAACATGTTTTTGCAAGATATAGATAAGCCTGTTGCCAACGTGTCGGAAGAAATGAAGAATAGAGCGATAAGGAAACAGCTGATACAGATATCATTCATTAATCACTATCACAAGATAGTAAAGTGCATTAACAAAGTAGCACATACATTAACCGCGAGCGCCTATGAATTAGAACACGGCCTATTAAGTTTGAAATCATCTAAGAACGTTACTCTAAGACTATCTATTCAGTCCGAGGAATTTTCACCACTATTTTCTGCATACTCGTCTTCCATATTTTTTTCCAAGAAATATTTGATCAGATCATCGTGCTGGGGAAACATCTCGTACAATTCCTTTTTCGATTCTTCATACTTAACCACATCGTGCAACTCCTTGTAAGCTTTAGCTGCGTAGAGTCGAGCTTTAAAGCTGTTTTCGTTCAAGCGTAAAGCCCATTCGCAATCTTTAAAAACCTAGAATAAGAAAAAGGTACTTTTATTGACAAGATTCACACTGGCGGATTGGCAAATAGCAATTGACTAGTTCGGTAAAATAATTTTGATTGACAATTATTGTTTGACTGATCTCATAATCAGAGCTTTATCAAATTTAAATGGGGCAAATCATGGAACGTCCCATTTCGAATAAAAAATTATCTTCAAAATCGGTGAGTGGAGTAAAGACTAATTGGTCAACACGTAAAATAGCATTCCGATGAAATGATGACCTCTTGTTTGAAATCGGTTTAAAATACTGCACGTGGATTATCTCACTTAGGCAAGCGGCAGATAATTGTTTCGTGTTCGTTGTTGTTTTAAAGAGTATCATTAGAAATCGGTCGGTTCTTGTAAAATGTCGGAACTATCAATAACTTGTCGGAGGAGGTCTTCAGGTGAACCCTTGTCATTAAGACGTAATGAGCAACATAATTTGAAGGAAAATCATAGAGCATGCTCTTGTTGGCCTTCAACGTGCAGTCAAATTGTATTAATAAATTTGCAAATGATCATTTTATTTACAATAGTCTACAGTACTAGTACAGCCTAAAACGTATATACTGTTTTGTAAAAGTTTACGAGATCATTTAGTACGATCGTCGTTTACTGCAGATTTATTTTTACACGCTAGTTCTTTTTATGTGAGAAGAGTAGTAAACGAGTAAGCAAACCACCTGATGTTAAGTTGTCACAGCCCATAAACATGCATGTACAACCACAAACACGACTAAAATCCTATCTGAGCTCGAATGTAGATACGTAGCTACTCCGGAGGACTAAGATGGTGGTCGCCTCGCTTCAAAGTGTAGCCGGCTATAACTATAGTTATAACTATAGCTATAACTATAGTTCTCCCACCTTTAAGTTAATTCGTAGTATGAAATTCGAATATTACATAATTAAATTTAGCCAAGTATTCTTGCCTGGGATCTAAAAAATCTACGTAATTCTATATTCTACGGCATTGTCAACACAAAGATAAGATAGTCACATACGTATTTATTTAGTTATTTATACGCGGGATGCATTTATCGTGTGTCAGCCAGAACTCTCGGTATGTAAACAATAGACTTTCTGCGCTTGCGCTGGCCACTCGCATAAACAAGGCTATTTTTAAAAACTAATTATTGTCATTTGCATTTTAAACATGTCTCAAGAACGTGAGACTAAAATTAGCAGTATATAAATATTTATTTTAGGAAGCTTTCTCCTGGGCCAAGTCTATTAATTACTGCTCACTATATCCAATTAATCTTAATCTCTTTAAACAACTACCTATGAAAAAATATATAATTGATTAAAAGATAAGAATGCACATGATTTATTTTTTTACCTTAATTCGAGTTACTCAAATAATAATAATTTTGCTATAACTGTATTTGGTTAAAAAGTTTTCTATACTTTTTTGCAATTTAAATTATTGCAACTTCTCTACGACATTTAACACAATGAAGACATTATTGTTTACACGTGACGCCCACGATCACCGCACATGAGCGTTTAAATTGATTTAATGCATTGCGTAACGTACATAATTCTTATGATTTAGTCTACTACCGACCTACCGCGGCTTCTCTTCAATAACAAATAAATACGTTTTTAGTTTAGAAGAATACCTAAACGCTTCTCAATACCTTAATGAAGTGAATGTGACAAACTAAATCCATTAAGTGGTTTAGAAGGCATATGCCGAACTGTATTTTATACTATTTTTATTTGTATACTATTTTTATTAAAGATGGATGTCTGCTTATGGGACCGCCCGCTTGTATCACCCATGACAGTCAGACCAAAAAAACAAATAAAGTTGAGCGAGTTTGTGTCACGTGGAAATAAATATAAGAATTTCGTTTTTTTCTTAAATTGCACGGATGTAGCAAATGAGCATGTTCATCTGAGGGTAAGTAACTGTAGACCACCGTGGACATCTGTAATCAACACTAAATTGCATTGAAATCCTATCTGTATACAATGTCAGTTACGTTACTATTCCTACGATCTAAGTTGGAACGCTCAGGTGTATCTTTTATCAGATCACAGCAGCGTATGGAATTAATAAGACAAAAATGAATGAAAGTAACTTTCAAACCACAGACCTAAAATACAATAACTTGAAATATAATAATTATTTATAAATTACACGTGCCTATAGATTTAGATTATCAAATGTGAAGCGACCTTAAACGTTTCATTTAAATCTATCGCTAAAATGAATTCAGATCTTGGAGTAGTGTAAGTATTAGTCAAGTTTTTTAAGTGCACTTAACCAATTTAGTCTGTAAGTAAAATAATCTAAATTTCACTATCGACATCGGCTTCGCGCAGTGGCGATTATCTAGCGAATTCATTATTCACGCTCAATCAAGTGTATTGTTCCAATTAGAGCAAGATCAAGTTCACGATACAACCGCATGTAAAAAGTAATCGAAGACAAAATCGCGATCACGGAAATAAATCAGTTTCGAGTTTTTTATACTTTTACGTTGACTTAGTTTGTTTTACTATGCCAACTCTATCCGAGCTGGCTATATCTAATATAGTAGCGATGCTTTTGATGAGAAACTATTTTTTATCACTCAACTCCTTTTGGTCCTCAGCTTTGAACCTTCAATTGTTGACAGTTGATTTGTTCCAGCCATTAAGAGATCTTTGAAATACATGAAAAAATATAGTTCATCCGTACTAATTGAAGTGCCTGTCTGTAATGTCAAAATAATTGAACTTTTTCGGTTATAATTTGTATACATACCCAATTAAAATACCTACCTACTAAATGATATTTGTTTATCGATATGGTCAAAAGATTGTCGAAGGTTTTAAAAGCATATTCATATTTAGCTGTTACAATATAATTCCATAATATATACTTAATCCACTACCGGTCTAAACCTTCTTTAAAAATACTTGTGTTATTAAAATCGATGCACTAATTAAATAATATTATCGTACTTCAACCCACATGTGAAAATCATCGTGGAATATTCTCCAGGCTTCTCCCAGGTGTTGAGAGAATCGCATGTCCAGCAAAGGCACGGACATAAAGAGTTACAAGCACATGTATATTACGGTGCATATTCATCTTGTAATACGATGTACCATTTTGTTGCAAACCTTCTCATTATTTTACCGTTTGACAACGTGTTACTTGTCGGGTTAACTGTATACCGTAATACTTTTTGGCATATTGCTACTATGTTTGTTATTGACCAAACCTGTTCTAGCTTCACCTACTGACTTTGGCTTGTTGTTGTTTTAATATATTAATACATTTTTATTTTATTTTATTTATTACGTTTTAATATTGTGTGCATTACTAAAATAATTACGTTCTTACGTTATAATAATTAATAAATGTCAGCAAGTAAATACAAAGTATATAGAAATAAAACGACTTTAAAGAAATTGCATCTCCTGTTAATTTCCCTTCCCTTAATGGCATTTTTTTCAATTTAATTTTTAATTATATCTTTATATTCCTATGAATATAATATATGATACGATACTTAATTGTAAATTGAAGTGTATTACAATAAAAAAAATCAAAAATTCCATATTATTCCATTTCCATCGAAAAAATAAAAAAATAATAATCATCAAAATCTATTCACGTAGTTAATCATTATGTTATATTAACATACATACAAAATATTATAACGAATGTCTAGTTGGTTAAAAGTAAAATATTTAAATTGGTATAGCTGTTTAAGAGTTTGATACCACAGGCGGAAATAACATAGATTTTAAAGTTATAATATTTTTTTACGTCGCGGATTTTTAATAACAAATAAAGGCTGGCGAGTATTTTGCGTAATATTTCTGTGATTAGCTTTTTTATGAGTCCATTAAAGTAGATATATTTTATTATTATGAATTGAACGAACTAGGATGAGCAAACTATGAAGTTTTGTTTGACCATCCGAGTGGCGCAGCGGTTACTACACCGGTCTTATAGCCGACTGTTTCAATTCTAGGCTAAGCAGACATGAGACGAAGATGAATTTACATTTCAGTTCTAGATGTTTGTGTATTGTGTGTGTCTATAGCAATCAAGATAAAAGAAGTCCTATTGAGAGTAGAGCATAGAATCAAAATAAAAATATTTATATTCAAAGTAGATTCTTTACAGATTTTTTTTTAAACGTCAATAAACTACCAACGACCTCTAATGAGTTTCGTTTTAGAGAAAAGGCGGCGAAAGGAACTCCATAACACATATTTTCCATCTTTGAACATAAATGAATGGAGCAAGTGGAGCTGTAGAATAGAAACCGTTATTTGTTTTATTTGAATGGACATGTCTTATTTGTTAGTATAGTATAGAATAGTAAAATGTAGGAAGCGAAGGAGTAGGTAGACGCCGCGCGGGGACACTGACCTCGGATAATTTTAGAGTTATGTTAGGTAACGAACAAAACGAGGTAACTGCATATCACTTGTTGCGTATGAATAGTTGGCATTTCTCTCAACATATATAATTTTTCATGGATTTAAACTCTTTGTTTAAGTTTATTTACACTTTAAAAAAGGTCTCTAAACTCTGTGTCTCATAGGACACCTGCCATGCGATTATGGTTTGTGTGACCCCATACTGTTGAATTGTTACGATCGATTTTTTTTAGCTGACTATTTGAAAGTATAAGCAAATGTGTTATTCATACTAATCATTTTTTGAAACATTCAATTGTAAATCAAAATTTTGATTATGACTGCTTAAATGGGATAACTTTATTGTGACATTTGTTATGGACCACTAATTTTAGATTTCACTGACATCGACTTTGAAGTTTTATATCGACTAGTTTAGGAATCAGTGTTTTAAAATATAATTATACTATTTTCAAGGTTTTTTCATACTAACAATATAGAAATCATAGAAAAAAAACCGATGTGAATGTTTCGTATTGTCGTGAATGTTTATTTTTATATAAAGCTATTTTGTATTTGAAATAATCGGTCCATACCAATTACCTTTTGATAATTGCCCAGCTTGATGTTGGTGAGAGCTCTGTCACAGTAGAGCATGGCGTTGTCTTTGACCTGGTCGATGGCGCGGTTATAGCACGAGAGAGCTTTCTCGTACTCCCCTCGTCTGAATGCTTTGATAGCTTGATTCTTTAGAGTATCGGCCTTCTCCCGACGAACCTTACGGTCCTGAGCCCTTTGTTCTGCGTCCCTTTCCACTTCCGCCATCCACGCATCTTTGTCGATTTCACCCTAGAATTTAATTTTTTTCTTTAGTCATACAAATTACTTTTATTGGCTGTATATTAGTTGTAGATTTTTTACTTGTGTATTGTATAATTATTTCATTAAAATATTAATCGTGGGTTTGTTGGGCTATTCAATGTCTCAGTCTAATGCGATCTTACTATCAGTTCGAAGCGTGTAACAAATTTTCTATTTATAGACAACTTGAAAATTTCGCAATCCGAGGTGATTAACACTACATAGGTAGTCGAATATTTGCGAAATACTCGATTGGTATTGTATCATAATAGCTACTCCTTTGTCACTAATGCAGTCAGTATAATATGCACAAGATTGCTAGAAATAATTTACTATTTACTAGAATGTTTTTGCATATTTATATTATCATTTACTATCTAGGTATTTACATGTTCAGTATATTTTCACATTTTACTATATAAAGTTTACTCACGATAAACTTTTTTTAATTGCCTATATTTCGAACCAGTTGCATAGTTCCCATATTTCAGGCCATACAACTGGTTCGAAATATCGGCAATTAAAAAGCGTTAATCGTGAGTGCCCGTTATATAGGAAAATATGTAAATTCCGCCATGATACTATTTTAAAAGCGAATGTTCAGTATTGGTAATTTATATGACTCATGAAACTCTTTATCTGAATATACGATGATAAAATATAGTGCAATTTTCATAACGTACAGTACAAAAATATTACGAGTAAGTCTATTTTAAGAGAGTTTTATTTAAGATAAATTATCATCCGACCAGAAGTATAATTAATCATGTCCAGTATATTTACGCAGTCTACATTTTTATAACACATCATAGTTGCCTTGAACACTTTGTAATGTAAGAACAAGTAGAATTGTACATAAGCCAGATATTTATAGTATTCGCTTTCACTGTCAAGATAATACAATTTGAGATTCAAATCGCACTCGTGTATAGAACAATTAAAGACTACGACCTACATATTCTAATAGTGGAGGTGCATACGTCTGATCGCGTCCATTATTGTATTATCTTGGCATCCAAATAAAACCTCTGCCTACGTTCGAATCATAACATACACCCAGCTATATTATTCGTGTTCGGAAGTATTCAAACTACTGTGTTGTGTAAATATGCTATGCTACTGATAACCCACTTTACGTACTCTCCGTAATTGTTTATTTTTGTTATACTCGTAAACAGAAATAACATTCGCTTAACGCCTTAAAACTTCGGGTTTCGATAAGTACAAGAAAATGGAATTTGAAAAGTTTATGTTTATGGACGGAAGAAAACATTTTTTATTGTAGATTAAACAGAACGCACGTAAAAGCATAAGCAAGGCAAAAACGACTCACTTTATCGTTCTTTTCTAAAGACTGAAAGGCTTTCTGATTAATAACGGTTCTATTTTCTTTGACCTTCATTTCTACGTCGTCGATTGTAATAGTTTTTCCTTCGAGATATTGGTCAGCTAGAACTTTGGCTGCGTCTGCTCTCTCTTTGTCGCCGCTAGCCAAATCTTTCACTAAACCTGAGACCTCGCCAATTCTCTTCATGAAATTGTTCCATTCTTCGTTTAGTTCCATAGCTTTATGGCTCTTCAAAGCCGGATTCGATAATACGTTTTTAATACTCATTATGTCTTCGTACGATGATTTTTATTCGGAATTGATAAGTTTTTCAGCTTTACACTGCTTGAGCTTTGCTATTATTGACAAAACGATGTGCATAGTTACTGTTGTCAAGGAAGGAAATACGAAGGAGCTATTCATAGTAAATATTTGTTTACGTTCATGAAAATACTGATAAATCTAGTTTTTAAATTAATATTTTTTTTGCTGTACGCTTTTTCCTTATTTCATTTTTGATAACTTTTCAGATCAATTCTTACTTTATCATAATGTGACTTACAAACTGTAGTAGTTATTAAAATTAGATTAGTGTAATGGTTTATTGTAATTTCGACAAAGTTATAATACTACTAGCTTATAGTGTCTGAAATTTCTTGTAATTGGAGGCCGGTTGATAGCAAACAGCAACAAGGTTTATGATCAACGTTGTATTATTTAAAAGAGACAAGTAACTAAACCCTTATTGTAATCTATTATTTGAGAGATGCGCCGTCCCCGCTCAATATTATTCTCCAACGGCTATGTATACGGATATTGTATTAAAAATGTATTTACACGTCGCTTGTTGGTATTTATCGGCATGGTATACTCTGTTGTTGTAATGTAACATGTTCTTTAAAGCACAAACTTGTTTGACACAGTGGTCTTACATGAAATCAAAAACCATTATTATAAAGGATGAATAAAAAAAACGGTGTAAAATTCCGGTTCTATCGCGTGCGTAGTTTTAATACGATTCATTGTTTTATTTGTATAATAATTTATTTACGGTATCAATTTACGGTCTATGTAAATGTTTATTGTTGACTTTTATGTTTCTATTATCTGCAAAATAGATTTTAAAGCCATGAACATGACGAAAGGTAAATTTCACTTTGATATTAATGGCTTATACCCTCTACTAAGCCTCCCATAAATATTTATGGCATCGAATAGGCAAAGGAATCTTGGAATTGTCGTTATGTAGGCGATCCTGTATTCATTGGAAGCATTCAGGCTTAGTAATGTACAATTTGAATTGAGCACAATGCATACTAACAATACACTGATATTTATTTATGATTGCGGCTGTATCGAATAAGCGTAAACAAAATGAAATTGTCTAACACGTGTGGTGAAATGAATTACATTGATACAAAAGTAAAAGAAAATAACCATTTAAATTTAAATATTGTTACGTACTAAAAAGGAGGTTATTATGTATGTGTTGTAGTTTTTCATTTATAGAAATCTACAATCTTAAATACGCTTAAGTGACCTCTAAAAGTACAAGGTTAAAAGTATTTCCAAAAGAGGAAGTCATATGATAGTGTTGTATTTTTTAATACAGATCTGTATTCTAGAAAGTTCGTAAAATCTATTTTTAAAAACAGCTTATATGATTGGGCTATATATTTTTTATGAAATTTTCAGTCAAAAATAAACTGTTAACCTTTACTTGACATTTAAAAAGGGGAGATTATAATTTATGTTCGTATTGTAATTTTTTACTAAGTGTTTTTATAAACTTAATGAAATTTTTAAGTTAAGTTAGGTTAGAATTGCTAGCAATTGTGAGAGGTTCCTTGTTGTAATGTTTCCGTTTTGAAGTGGGACATTACTATCGAACTCGACGAAATGTTGTTTACCCAGACGTTAATGTAAAACTATGGATAAAACCGGTCCGATGCAAATCATTTATCGCCGAAGATTAATCTGTCTATAAATGTTGCAATCCTTATTATAAGTTAGTCATTTGGTAAATTTCCCTAATAGTATTCCATATAATGAGATCGTTTTTTGATCTGGTATTTAGATTTTTAGTAATAGAGGTAACGTTTGCGTTTAAATTTCAAGTTATCCATAGAACAGCAATTTGGATGCATTTTCTTGTTTTTATGATATTTTTTTAATTATATTGTGGTATTTTCGTGTTATAAGTATAAACGACTGTGCAAGGATTAAGTGGTCAGTGCAGCTAAATTTAACCTATCTTGCATAGGAAACGTACGTATACAAGGAACGAAATCTCTGATGTTCTCACGAACGAATGGTATTTTAAATTTTTTTATTCGACACGAAAAGTCAAAACAAGGACTGGTTTTTACTGTATTGTTAACTACTTTTGTGAGTTTTTACTAAATTAGAAGTGTTATAAAACAAGCATTTATTAAATTGATATTTTGCATATTTATTTCATCAGCTAATAGGAAAATTATTATTTAACGTTTAGGATCATGGTAAGAATGGCTTACAAAATCCGCGCCTTACGTACCATATAAAATAAATGTATTACATATTTTTAATTATTTCTGTGATTATATGTAATAAAGAGTTTTCTTTTGTATTATACCATTACTGTCAATATTCTTTCCATTTATAAACAAGAAATGGATTTTAGTTCGATAGAAGACGCGAACTTTTGCACGTAATTCCAAATGTATAAAATACATCTCACTGTGATTAAATCATATTGTGCGTTAAAGTCTTGAAAATATTTGAACAGGTGAAACTCGTACGTACGTAGGTAAATATTAAAAGGAAAGCTTACGCGAGTAAACATTTATGCGCTGACGCAACATTTTGTGTTATTTAAATTCTAAGTTATTTAAAGAGGTTTTAAAAGTGGTTAAGGAGTGACGTTACTACCGGGGTAGTACCATTGCCACACCCATTTCTGGCATGAGGCTATTCTTGCGTTTCAGTGTAAAGATGTGATCGTCGGCTCATTTAAGTGAACCATTCGTTTTACTCCTCGTGAGTAGTAATGTATTTCTAGTAAACTTCAGATGGGACTGTTGTTCTATATGTAGTATCTAGTCTAGTTGTAGGTAAATCGTCATTGCTGCGTATAGACATATGTAACAATTGGTCCAAAATTGGATTTAAATTCTATCTGAAATCAGTCACAGTTGTATTGCCTTCCCCGATGACTAAGTTTGAGCACTCCGTATCTCCCTTTTACCTTACTCTTTACTATAAATTATTCTACAACCTTCATTCTACATAATCCTTCATAACCCTATCATTTGTTGCAGTGTTTACGCCACTAGGATTCGTGCGGTTGTTCGGCGTGGTGAGCGCGGTGCTGGTCAAGCCACAGTTCCTCCGTGATCTGAACGAGGAGTACTATGTGTACTCCTTTGAAGAGGACACCCTCCGACGACGGATCAACAATTCTCTTGCCACTGGTAAGTCATATTGTCAATTGTATACTCCTTTTGGCGCGTTTAGTAAAGGATATTATTTAGAAATACGAGTGTATCCTGTTACAGTAATATGTCATTAAGAAATTAGCCGTTTATAATAACAAGCTATATTAATTCACTTCGTTTTATTTGTCATGTAAAAATAATATCTATTAATTAGTATATTTTTAAATTAAATCCTTATTCAGTGTATTTCATATCTTTCTCTTTCTATTATTTTATACTTCTAACCGGAACGTAAAGTATTCATGCGAGCGATATAATTTAAGTTTACTTGTTTTGTTTTGTGCGTACTTCAAGTTTAAAATGTAAGAAAATTGCAGAAGTTAACTAGGCATGACGGTTCTAAGGATTTCGACGTCACTGCAGTTCATGGTCAGTACTAACCTACCAGCAGAGTCATGCCTAAGTCCTACAATACAGCTGCCTGTCTTGAATAAGTTACTACATTTACAGAGTACACAGAGTTTTACAGAGTAATAGTTATGATTGAAATAATCAAATTAATAACTAACTAAAGGATGTTGTCATGTCACGCGGTTGGTGATAATTTTCCCATAAATGTATTTATTGATCGTGAAGTCCACACGATTGGTTATATTTTATGTAGCGTAGATATTATCGTTGGATCTTAATCAGTAGAAACATTTTATTTTCTGAATTCCAGTCCAGCTGTTTCTATAATGTAAAATTGAATCACAATTTGCATGAATGTAAATCTCTTTAAATGTTGACGTTTTAAACCCTGACGGATTTGCAATCTTTTAATTTTTTACTGCATATGAAATAATATTTCTTATATATTTTTGCTCATATGCATCCCTTTGCAACGCGTTCAGGTTGTGCACGAAAAACCGCTTAAGAATTTCCATACTCATAAAGGTCATACAATACCAATTTTATATATTGCGAATGTCCAAAAATAGACTACAACCATGTGTTTAGCTATTTACAGATATGTGTCAAAAATATATGTATGTTCGTTATTTTATATAAACATCCTGCTTCTAAATCCACGTGGATATTTTTAGCTCTAGCGAGTCTAGTGACATTAAACATGTTTTGATTTATTTAATATACGCGCGTCGTGTCGTCGGAGTAGCGTGCTCTCTTCACTGAATTTATTCCGATGTCTCTAGATCCAAGGATCGTCACTCAGGCACACTACATTCATGTGTAACTTACGTTTAACAGTGGAACTAAAGTAATAATTACGTTCACCTGTTAACATCTCTCAATGTGTGTCTGTATCTTTTGATGAATTTTTTATAACAGTAATAAATAAATTTGGAATATCAGTAGTAACAAATGACAATATTTATTGTATTGGTATTTATGATACTTATGGTAATATGATATTGGTATATTTATGGTATGAGTAAATCATACATTTTTGCTAATAGTATTAAAAAATAAGAAAAAGATCAATAAAGTTGAATTATTATCTTGTTTCCGTTGGCGAGATATGGTTGCTGGTTACACTTACAACCGAGGCAATTATCTTAGGTCTCAAGAGTAGCAACGCAACTTGCATGCGAGTTTATTGTAACATTGTTTTAGGTTGTAAGTTGATGTCAATTGACTGCAACCACTCAAATAGGTGGCCTGTAATCTCGTTTGTTGCTCTTCAGACAAAAAATAGAATTAAGTTATAATTTAAATATCATATACTTCAGCTATTTTTAATTTTGTCATAAGTATTTATATGTTGTAGGGATAGAGACCATTATTATTATATACATAGAATTTTGTTGTGTGGCTTGATTTTAACATTTAATTGAGACGCGTAGGAGTTTAAAACTACCATTGCTTCTACAAACTTTTACCGTCGCCATTTTCGAAATTATTTCTAGTGCTTGCCAAGAAAATGTTTTAGTAGAAAGTGTAAATCGAGTGGTATCGCCTCAGTGATTGAAAAATACGATAAATAATTCTTTAAGTCGACGTCATATAAATATTTTCCCTATATTTTTCCGTTTTAGGAATGACAATCTTTATAAAAGTCTGTCAAAGAAAACTCCTGTTCTACTAGCCTTAGGCACGTTCATTTGTTTTAACTGTTTTTAGTTATTCCTTATAGAATATTCATTACTCCAATATAATTTGAATTTAACTACAGTATAATATGTATTCCCTATTTTCACTCATAGAGGCGTATTGTCTTCAAATTTAAAAGGTGCGAAACGGGAAGCTGACATGCTAATCAAAAAATAATTTTCCAAAGCGTTTTGATTACGGAGTTCCGAGGTATCAAAATCAAAGAAACAATCAATACATTTAAACATGATTTATTAATAAAATACAAAACGGTAATTACTACATTGTAATGTTATATTGCAAGATTTTTAAAACATTTACGCAACTAGTCTATGAGCCAGGTGTAAATTTCTTCAATTATTTCTTGTTGCGCAATAAGTTTTTCCACCGCACCTCTCGCTGAAGGTTAAGGTTCCATCCGCATCAACTGGACTCGTAGCGGTCCTCTACAGTTCGGTTTGCACGCTCCTTCTTACCACGGACGTGCAATATGTGGAACGAACTTCCTTCCGAGGTATTCCCTGAACGCTATGACATGGGGCTGGTTTGCGATCTGTGGC
>DWON01005408.1:0-14959 GCA_018251015.1 Phocides pigmalion okeechobee
CAATCTGTTTTAATCATTTTAATCATATGCGTTACAGTATCTTTAATTCTACGTATCAGTGGCGTCGTCCTGCACAAACTGCGTGTTAATTTGGTCAGTGTATGAGCGTATTATAAAATAAAATGTTGAATACAATTAACAAAGTTATTTAGTGAGTAAATTGTTCATTGTTCATTTCACCCAACTTTTTCACTCACTTTATTTAATGTAAATCTAGAACGCCATTTGACTCGTAACACATATCGGAAAGCCTGTTAGATACTTCCATAATCATACGCATATTTGAAACTTTAAAAGTCCGATCTTTGTAAATTTAAAGTAAAAGCTTAATTATGAAGATTTTAAACACTTTTTAATGTTACAAGACTAGCAAATGAGTGTATATCCACATTCAACGTCAAAGTGTAACACCTGTAGTTGCATTACTACTGTTAAGAGTTACATTGTCTCTTCCATGTTACGTTTACCTAGCAACTATACTACTCCGACCGAAACAAAAGTATTGTTTGAGGACGGAGGTAATACCTTTCCATAGATATATGGAATCGACTTCAAATCTAAAATTTTGGACACGAATTCAGGAGCGATGACAATAAAATAATTTTATAACTTTGTTTTTATGTCCTCACCAGGTTCAGAATAAAAAAGTGTTATTTTACACATTCAATACATATATGTATGTACTATCCATAATACGGTAAACTAAAAATACGCTTTGATAGTAAACTTAAGTAAAAAGTAGAACATATTTTGATATATAAATATGTTAATTTTTATATTTCCTCATTCGTTCAAACATTACGTGTAATAAATATTTTGAAGGAACTAGTCGTTCAAAACACAATGACTAACGAATGTTTTGAACGAATTACGGGATGAATGATTTATTAAAATTTATTGTTACCTTTATCGGCAAAGTCATGTTTGTTACTAAGCAAAAATAAATAAAACAGCTATTATTTTAATATATTCTATACGTGACAAGCAACGTAATATGTATTGCATTGATTCCGCTTATAATGAGCGGTTTATCTCTTGAACGACCTTCAAGATCCTTTCCAAGGCATTCAAACCTCGTTACATTGAATCGTTGGGTTCTAAGTTACTCAACACAAAGGAGAATGATTTTGTTGTAATTACTCACTTATTACAATCTTTAACTCATTTATTGTGGAGAAAATAGTTGTAATTTATTAGTAATTTGTAACTGGTTTACTTATTAAAATATTTATAACGATCAGTTTTGTAAGTTAATAATATTAATCCATTAAATAGTGTCATAAAGGCGTTGCTAGATTTTGGTTTTTATTTGATTGTTAAATATCGACCCGCGGGGTTTAGCCGAAACTATATCGGTACAAAACGCACAGGGTTCCAGGTTCGATTCCCGGCTAGGCGATTTGAAAGATTATTTTAATTTTCTATTCTGGGTCTCGGTGTTTGTTTATTTGTGTTTGTGTGTATCCATGGCAGCTCTGATACAGGAAATTTTAGTGTGAATAGAAGTATTTAGTAGTTAGTGTTTTTTACTGAAAAAATATTGCCAACCGCATGTTGGCAATATTTTTTATCTTATCATAAGAATCATATCATATGACATGTTATTTTAACAGTTATTTAATCTTCGATTACGGTTGTTCAGTACATTTAAGTTTTGTCGTATCGTTACAAGTTTTATTTGTTAACCTAATGCTACTATCGTATTTATAAAATATAATCGTATTGAGAAACAATATATATGTATTTTACTCGTTCTTTACCTAACACAGATTTTTTTTATGTGAGAAGAGTAGCAAATGAGCATGCAAACCACCTGATGTTAAGCAGTCGCAGCCAAAGACATCCACGTCCAACCACAAACGCGACCGAAATCCTATCTGAACTCGAACGTAGATACGTTGCTACTCTTGAGGACTAAGATGGTCGTAGTGTAGCCAGCAACCGCACCTTTTCAACCGAAACTCAAGGAATGCTTTACGGCGGATTATGAGGGCGGCGGTGGTACCTCCCCGGTCGAACTATCGTTCTCCCATCTTTTCCACCATTATAAAATCTATAAAAATAGCAGCTGCTTGGAAACGTTATTTGAAGTATTTGCTCTTTTTAACATAACTATTCTATTCTATATAAGCTATATGCATGCATATTCATAATATTATTATATCTAAAAGGAGAATACTCTTTCATTTTATGTCTACCATACAGTATTATCACTCATAATTGACAGGTAAATAATACCACTCGATAAATACACATTTCAGGCTTTGTAAAAAATATGTATATTAGCTAAAATAAAGACTTTATAAATATATATGATTTTAAGTTCATGTACTATGTACCGGGTACTTACGATAAACGAATTTTGATTTTTGATTACCGAACCAGTCTCATGACTCGTGGTCACGGCGAAACTGCGATGGCGGGAAATTATATATATTGTTATACAGTCAATAGTATGTATAAATACAAAAAACTGTTCAAGAGAATAACGTAAACACTGTTAGTGGATACTGCGCAGTTACGTCCATATGTACCTACGTTACGAGCTAGTCGGTGTTTGCAAACATTTTTTTAATGATAGTGTTTGATGTGAAGGACATTGGTATTATTTGGTCATGCTTTGTCATTGTGATCACGCATCCATTAGTATTTTTTGTAATAAAGTATATATGTATGTGCTTAATAGGTACCTTATTCGTCTTTGTTAGAAAAGTAGTCGATGCTAACCGATGGGCGGAAAGATCCTCGAGTGGCGACCACGTCTAAGAGAAAGGAGCATAGGGCGTCCTCCAACCAGGTGGACCGATGACCTGATAAGGAAAGCGGGTACTGCTGGATGCAGAGAGCACAGAATCGCGCTGAGTGGCGTCATCTAGGGGAGGCCTATATGCAGCAATGGAACCATAAAGTCTGATGGATAGATGGATGGAGAAGAGTAGCAAGGTAGCGTGCAGATCTCCTGATTTTAAACAGTCGCTGCAACCTATAGACATCTACACCATATATGAAATAATTAAGTGAAGTTCTATCCGAGGCTGGGCGTTGCATTGCTACTTCTAAGGATGTAAATGGTCGCTTCAGCTATAAGTATAACTGGCAACGACGTCTCTCCAACCGAAACACAAGAATTGCTTGGTACCTCCGGTGGCATCTCCCCGGTCGAACCATAGTTCTACCACCTGTATTTTTAGTGATAGTGTTTTTAGCTCCGTCATTGTGAACACGTATCCATTAGTATTTTTTGTCACAAAATATGTACGTGCTTAATAGGCACCTAATATGCCTTTGTCGTTTTTTGTCACCTTCAATGTAATAACAAAAACTTTGCTATTACGTATTTGTTCATACTCTTCATCTTTGTGACGAGTGTGATGACAATCGTTTAATAACCAGGTTAAATGGTTCTTTTGTATCAAAAATAACTTGGTATTCAATAATTTCCACGTAAATTTATGTCAGAAGTAACTTATTATTTGCGCTTATGTATAATTTTTTTATATGAGAAGAGTAGCAAACGAGCATGCAATCCACCTGATGATAAGTAGTCGCAGCCCATAGACAACCATATACAATCACAAATAAAACTAAAAATCCTATCTGAGCTCGAACATCGATAGATGATGTTCTCGAATATCGAAGATCGAGAGATAGATGTATATTGGAAACTTTATCAAATATTCTTCGAGACTTTATCAAATTGATATTAAAAAGATATTAAGCTTATGTTCAGAACAAAAAAAGAAGGAGACTTTCCCAGACGGAGTCTGAGTTCGCTGTCCTTTGTCTGTCGCGACGGTAATGTGGTACTACCTTTACACAGTTATAGTTAAAACTTGTGACTTTCGATTTTAATGCCTAAAATTTAGATTTTTCGTAAATATGTATATGTAACTATTGCCAGCAACTGTGCTCTCCAACCGATACACTAAAAAAAATCTGCTGTGTTATGATAGCGGCGGTGGTACTTCCCCGATAGAAGTATTGTTCTATTACCCCACTGCAAATTAACACATAAATTATGTTGACTTATGTTTATATGCAATATCGTTTATTTTTAAACTAGTTGTGCGCGTGACTTGGTCTTCGTTTATATTTAATAAAAAAATCAATTCGCTTTTATATAATTCTAAAATAAAAGTAGCCTTAGTAGTAGCAAAATTGTTCCGTCAAAATCGGTCCAGCCGTTCCACACATTAGCCCGAACAAACAGACAGACAGACAAAATTGTAAAAAATACTATTTTGGTATATTTATTGGGTATACATATATATGCATTTAGTAAAAAGCGGTTATTTTAACATTACAAACATACACTCCAGTTTTTATTTATTTCTATAAATAATGATTAGGACTAAAATAATGTTCATTGACTTATGTGGTAGGGATTAAAGAAGAATAGTTACCAAATAATAATATTAAATTGAGATTAAGGGTTCTAGACTGAAGAATGAAAGAGCGTTTCACATGCCAGACGGTGTAAGGGTTCGCCGCCCCCGCATCCGTCGCGTTTGTGTGTTGCTACCTTTACACAGCTCAGACCTCAGACGCGGTTAAGCAATTATAATTGTACAGGCGAGTGACTGCGATTTATTTATCGTCTGCGATATATTTTCGCTTGAAAATTTCATTTTTATTATCAGACTAAAATATTATAGGGTTTTCAGTAATGTTGGTGTAATATTAAGATTCAAGCATTTCAGATATACTGGTGTTCGTATTAATATGCTAGTTCGAATATATAGTTCGAATTGATCAGTCTTTAATCATGTGCTGGCTTTAACAAGGAAGGAAAAGAATAGTTCTTTTGATGAGCTTTAAGATAATTATAATAAAAAAAATATGTTATGAAAATAGACATAATAATATAATAAGTTTGCAGAAATCCAAATATCTTAAGGTAAAATCAGATGTGTCAATTTTCATTATTTGTATAAAAACTCTTAATCAAATAAGTTACTATAACGACTATTAAGTTTATTTACGAAATACGTATCAATTTTATTGATCGGAAATCATTATTAATAGTTCGCTTTATAAACTTTAATATCATTACAATGGGTGTTACACTCATTTTATTATTGAACTAAATAAAATAAGTATTAAATAATTTTAAAATATTATTGAACGAAATAAATTCATTGAAACATTAATACCATTGAGTGGCAATTTAAAAGCAAAGCAAAACAAAAAACTTTGCAACCTTGGTACCTAGAGCAACGCAACAAAGTGAGAGCGCTTTTAATTAAATAAAACCTTTTACCAAAAATATCTAATTGAAAAGTTAAGTTGATAAAAAATAATACAATATCTTGTGTAATTACTACTAATACACCAATACTAGTACATTAAATTTTGCACGCAATCTCAACGATACGTTCTTTTTCATCCATCAGTCTGCGCGTCCACTATTGGACATAGGCCTCCCCTAGATGGCGCCACTCAAACCGGTTCTGTACCCTCTGCATCCAGCGGTCTCCCGATATTCATATCAGATCGTCGGTCCACCTGGTTGGGAGATGCCCTGTGCTCCTTTTTCGTAGATATGACCGTCACTCGAATACATTTTCTATGTTAGAAGAATAGCAAACGACTATACAGGCCATCTGATGTCAATGATATTAATGATCTAATGATGAGGCCGTGAAGCCGGGTATGCTTACAACAAGGCTGCAACACGATACAATATAAAGATGTTTTATATATAAAAATAAAAATAGAATAGAATAGAATATACTTTATTACATACCATGAAATAAAACACAAACATTTACAAATTTCACAGCTTAGTACCCAAAACGCGGACTTATCTCTCAGGCAGCGACCTCTTCCAACCAACCTACGGAAAAGGAGAAGCAGTGAAAAATGTATGGGGGTACATACATTTAAAAGGAATTAAAATCCCTGACGGTTACAAAATAAGACATTAATTTGAAATAGTTTTTTATTATTATTTTTAAGTGTTTTAAAAAGACGGTTTTTTATCTATATACATATACACCCTTTGCGATATATATATCTGCGTCACGTTATAACCTCTCCCACCTACAGCGTGCTGTTGCATAAATGAACAGGGCACATACTCCGGACGGACACGTCACTCATTGTAACTTTGTCAGTTGTAACGTGTAGTTATTAAAATTAATAAATTACCAAATGCAGTCAAATTAAAATCGGAAGATTCTGTCCGTAGGTTAAATATTGCTGCAATTTTGTGCACACATTGTTCATTATTTCATTTTTTTTAATTTTTATAGTACTTAGCTTACATATCGAAGATGTAGATGCTGTCAATTCAAACTAATTTGAATTGAAAAAGTTTCACGTAAATTAGCAGACTTAAACTACGAATGTTAAGCTTAGTCTTTTCCCAAAAAAGAAATAAGGTTACTACGTAAATTCAAGAAGCTACCCTTGCACAAGATCTTTTTTAAAATACAACAATGAAATGAATTAATGGTAGTTCGTAAAATACTTCAATAAATTGTTTTTAGACACTCTTTTAATACCTAATTTATATCTTGAACCAATACAATAATTAGCTGAAAATACTATAAAATGCGGGGTTCTTAAAGAATTACCGATGTTCAAATCTACGAAGCATAACACTTTTAGAATTACCAGGTATCTCTGGATTTTCAATATTTTATAATCATATGAGAAGGGGTATTAGTTCGGTTTTTTATGTCAGAAAATTTCGAGACGATTCGACGCTCCAACGATTAAAATCCTGAAGAGTGTTCCATAGCTCCGCTGCGAGGCGGAATCGCGAGAACGCTCGCACACTTCTTGCGACTCTGCTACTGGTGAGGCAATAACAGCGTAGGGTCAACAACAATCCTCCCATCCTATAAAACAATTTTAATTTCTTATACAAACACTTTAATTATGGAAAAAGATAAACTCACATGCGTTTTCCAGAATAACCAGCCACAATAGTCAGCCTCCATCGTGAACTCGAAGCTCTCATAACAAGGAACCTCGTAAAGACCCGAAATTAGTCTGATTATTCCGAAAAATACACAAGTATTAAAGCCATTTGCAATCCAAAGAATCGTTTCCGTAAAGATAACACCGTTTTGCTTATTACTGTTATTATATTTTTGATTATCTTTGAATCCTTAGAAACACTTCAAAAAATCAAATCAAATATTGTATTTTATTATAAGGGACAATGTAAAAGCTGTACATCGGCTTTGACCTATCATCTATATTCGACTAAAACGGTGTTTCAACTAGCAATTCGTTCTATCCTCTGCTATCATAAAATTTGAATGTCAATGGAGAATGTTGATATTAACATTTATTACTAAGGAGGCTAATGAAAGTTGATAGAATAATCATCATTAACCTTTTGCTATCCATTCGTATTTCTTATAATTTTATATGTCTACAATTTTTACTTTTATAAGTCTCTATTAAACTGTATTGTACGAAAATCAAAATAAAGTATTTTTATTTAAAGTAGTTTTTTAAAGAACTATTTTGAACGTCAATTCAATTCCATCGACACATAATATCGTAAAGTTTCGTTTTGAAGGAAACTCGGAGAAATAAACTCCAAAATACAACCGAATTTCCTATTCAATTTATATCGAGAATTAAAGTGCATCGAAATGCAATTAGGTTTCTATAATGTTTCCTACTGTGGGCACATATACTGATGTGTAATTAAATCGAATTCTTCTGAATAAAACCATAGCTTTAAAGTCTTTTAAGTTAATTTGTTCAAGAAGAAATTTATATTAATATGCTAATCGACTGCACGTGAACAAAAAGAAAAAACATTCGCATTTTTCCATAGACACAAAACGTATATAATCGAGAGCTAAGCCATGACCACTCCAACATTATTCAATAGGTATCGCAATCTCGCAGAAGCATTAAGCGTCATTATGTTCGTATGCCAGCGCTATGAATGACGAAACATTGCCTAATCGTGAAATGTGGATCGTGCAATATCATTATTATACACGCCAATTCAACGGTTTTCTGTGTCATGCACCAAAAAAGCATGTTTAAAAATCTGAAAAACCTACATCTAATTGAGCTAGAAACTCGATCACTGTTCATAACGTAATTACCACTTCGATGTCGTAATAAAATAAAATGCGTTGTTGCACATGAATTAATGGTAAAGATTACCAATTATATTAATTAATTATCGTTGTTGCAGTAATGATGGAAATTATGAGTTATATTTTTAAAAGATGAGTTTTATAAGTAAGACATAAGTGAACAAAAACAAAATTTACAACAAGTGTATCCGTATTGAAAATAATTTTCAATACGCATCCACTTGTTGTAAATTTTGTTGAGGTCGCCAATAACAATGAAGACTGAAGAAAATCGATCCGATGGTTAATTGACAATAGTTCATTAAATAGAAATATAAATATTTTTGTTGTTTCGAATATAAATGTTTACACTTGGATAATAATATTTTTGAGATCCTTTTTCCGAGCCTTTGTACCCATCATTTTTAGTTACATACGTAGCTGTAGAGAAAATATATTATGGAATCATATATTTAGACACATAATCTATATTTTAATCAAGAAAACAAATGTTCTATATACTAAGTTACATTAAAACAGTTGTGCCGTTGAGGAGATCAAAGATTTAATCTTTTGTATTTAGTATAAGCATTTGTAAGATAACCTTCTTAAGAAGTTCAATCTCACATTTGGGATTAAAAATGTCATCACTTTGAACTTTTTGTTACATATCAATGATTGGACTTCAGTCATGGTCTTTAATTTACTGTACCCGATAGAGATCTAATAAAGTTAATAAATACTAATACGAATCCTATGAAATGAAATGAAATGATTTTTTTGCAATAATGTGGTTGACAATATACGAGTAGTATGGTCACATTAGTTTTTATTTTCGCACATTAGCCGTCCTATAAATTCAATTATGTTATTTATTTGATTATCAGCATAAAATATTGGTAAACACAAATCACCATGCGGTAATGAATGGTTAACTATGATTTCATTTTTATTATTAAAAATGCATTGTATATTTTTGTTGTAATTTTGGTGATTAGGGTGATAGTTTATTATACAAAAAAGGTTCTCGGCAAATAATGATTACCGCTCTCCCGCTAAGGAGCAGTTGAGATAAGCTGAGAGTTTGGAATGTCTTGGGAAATAACCAAGAAACTTTTCACTCTCAGCTTCTTTCCCGAGAGGGCTTACTACGAACTTAGTAGGATAGTTTACGACGATATAGCTTATATTTATCTTTGTGTAATATTGTATATTCTATCCGGTAAGTGTGTGTTGGATCACGCAACAGAGTAAATGATAAAAAAGTACACAACGTTATATTATTCTAAATAAATATCTGCAATTTCTATACAATAATGTTATTTGGTTCACTCAATTTAATATTTCTAAGTAACTGTTGTGTTTTGCTTGGAGAGATGCAATTGTTGGTTACACTTACAAGCGAGGCGACTATCCCGGTCCTCAGAAGCAACATTGCATCCACGTTCAAGCTTAGAAGAATTTCAATCCTGTTTGAAGTTGTATGTGAATGTCCATGGGCTGCAGCGATATCAAGTCACCTGCACACCCTTTCGCATTCTTCGTTCGTACTTTCTCATATAAAAAATGCTATGAGCGCCTAAGACATTAGATACGTTTTAACATAGTTTGATCTATCCAATCACGTTAGTACGTTTACATACTTCATAGCTGACCTCCTAAAATGTATTACATAAATATTTTAATAAGAAGTTCATATGTCAGTAATTTTAATATGAAAAGTTCAAGTACAACATGGACCTTTTCCCCTAGTCATTAATAGAGACAATGGATCAAGGGTTATCGTCCATCTGTTATCTGCAGTCACCATACTGACCATAATGCATATGAAAGTATCGGTTTATATTTTATAATAACAATTTAGAATAGCACTCTTTTTTTTTGATTGAGAATAGGAAGGGAAATAATGATTTAAAGCACAATAAATTATATTCCTTGCTAAGAAAAAAAGATATCAAAGAATTAATGATGAAAGATGACTGAAAAGTTAGAAATGGTGATTTAAACTGACAAAAAAATGTTCCTTGCAAAAAAGACACAAATAATGATTTTAATGGACAAATTATTCTATAACTTACCAAGGACATAAAAATATTAACTCAAAAGATGGATAAAATGTCATAGATAAGAGCACTTCCCAAAATAGTCTACAATTACTATCTGGGATCTATTTAGAACTGCAAAGGGTCTGGAGTTGCGAAAATAAAAATATTAATTCTAATGATCGATAAAATGACAAATGTGTTGTCGCCCTCAAGTTGCGCTAAAAATAAGTAATTTAGAAAAAAATGTTGTCATCGAATCGGACGACACCAACTGGTCTCCCCACCAGCCTATTTCGTTTTACCTGAACTTATTATAAAAAGGGACGGTAGCTCTTGTTCGATACGCATTACATTCGGATGCGTCGCGGTACATCAACCGCTCTCTATATCAATAGAATATCCTAGCTTTTCTATTGTCATTTAGCAATATAATTGCTATTATGATTGTTCCACTAGATTACCGTAATAGTTTAATTGAATAAGTCGCTAACTTTATATTTGGTTAAATCCCTGCAATATCTCTTCTGATGCCCGAAGCACCCCCTGTATTTCTATATGTTCTCTCAATATTCTTATAAATGATTATATCCCTTGTCAAAGACAAGGATAATGTATGATTTTAAACTAATGTAACCGCGGAATGTATACATTTTACTATGTAACGGGCACTCACGATAAACGTGTTTGGACGTTTGATCGTGACCACTGTTCAAGCAACTGGTTCGAAATATACCGTGAGCACAAGTCACATGGTGAACGAACATAATACTTCAGATAAATAGTACCTCTTGAGAATTTCATAGAGCGTCATGGTTTTTCAATTAATTAATTATTCCGTTACGTTCTAAATTTGAAAGAAATTTATGAACAAGCATGTTTAAAAGACAGTATTAATGTGCATGGATTTATATAAGAATAGAATAAAGCTATTTTCTGGTGTACAATAAAGCATGTGAAATATTTTATGAACTGCGCCATTTTGGCTGGAGGTCGTCCTCTTTGTATTCATATTACATGTACCTATCTACGTAGATTTTTTATTCCGTGTACCCAAGTTTATTTTAAAGAACAATACTGGTTTACTTTAGTTCTTAGGTTTTATTTACGTATATTTATAATCTTATGAATATCATATCTTGCAGAACACGTTGAATATAAACTTACCAATAATTGATATTATGGAATATTTAAATTTATTTGAACAAATAAGCGATGAGTTTTAATCAATATTTTGTAGAACAATATTGTTCAAAAGTTCGTTTTAAATTGCCACAATAATGTTAAAATTGAAGTATGTGTAATAACCTTTTATTTTTGGCTATAAGGGTACTTTGTAATTGTCATTTTTCTTTTTTTAACTTATTCTATTGCCGGTTAGGAACGCGACCGCAACCGACCAAAATTTGTATTGCCCTATACCCTTGAAATAAATACACAGTAGCGCTACACAGTTGCTATAAGATTTTTAGAGGGTAGAATCATAGTTCGTCTGAAGAAGTAACATCACTACCTTCATAATCCGCTGCGAAGTAATTCTCTTGTTTCGATTGGAGAGGTTGTGATTGCTGGGTACACTTACAAGCGAGGCGAGGACGCGACCATCTGACTTCTAAGAACAATACACCTACGTAAGATCTAATATATTTAAAACTTTTTCGGACGATATCCACGTAAGACTTCTGCCCCGTTGGAGGTGGCATATAGATACTTATAAACTGCAACGATTGCTTACATCACATGACCTGCACGCTCGTCTGCTAACATAATACAGAAATAATGGTGGGGATATTGCCGCCGCAAGCAATAGTCATCTTCAGAGTTCTACCACCTTAACTTATTACCAGCTTAAATTATTCAGCATAGCCACGCATTATTCTTAATTTTTTTACAAGTATCATATAAGTGACAAAGAGCCGACGCCCACGTTACACGGATTATTTCATCGACTGTACATTAATAATTTTATTACCATATGGCTCGACGTTAGTTTATTGACCCTAAAACAGGTGCGATCTTGAAACTGCGTACTATTTTACGTTAATTAACTTGCTTGAAGGTAATTGATGTGTTCACAGTGATAAGTAAATGGGGTTATGATTACTCAATGATAACGTGTGTACGATCATTGTTTAAAACTGTTTTTTAAAGTTGAAATTTGTTTTTTTTTTCATTATCAAGGTCATGTGGTTGTTACTTTAGAGCTTTTTCTGAAGTGCTTTCCACCGAGCCCTGAGGGTCGATTTCAAACTGCAAAGGATCTGTGAGTGTAAAATAAAAATGAAGTATTGACATATAAATGGGGGTCCAGGAAAATATTATGTTATATAATATGTGTTTATAAATAATTCACGTAATAGGTAGTATTACAAGTTTGGGGCCCTCTGCTCTTAGAGGTTAGTGTAGTGTTCTAGAGGGTAAATAACTAATTTGTATTATATATAAATATAAACGAAAATTATGACTAATTTGGAAACACGATTTCTCCGATACCTACGATCCTCATTGACACTTGTAAAAATTCTTCGTACACTTTCGTAGGCCCTTTTCGTAGCCCCTTTTTGTATTCGTAGTCTTTTGCAGACTCACTTCAAGTTTCTCTTTGTAGCTCTTCACTGTAGACTCTTCGTATGTTCTTCATTTGTAGATTATCTCAATAGATCCTCTTTAATAGACCGTTAATGTCGTAGACCTATTTAGAGTAATGGACAATCATGTATATAAATACGTGTAATGTGTCAAAAGCATGAAAAGTATATAAGTTATTGCGCGTTTAATAACATACAATGCAATAAAAAACTGTACTGTAAATCAAAAGATACATAAAAATATCAGATTTAAAAGATTGCATTTACAACAGGCGGTTTTACCACTAAATTAGAGAACTCTTTTTGTCAACCAATGGTTAAAATGATACAACTAATATAAGAGACACAAAGTAGGGGTGTACAAAAATATAAATACCGAAATATTTTACATACGATTGTCAGCAGATATAGTAAAAAGGAAAATAATCGAAGGAGAATAGCGGCAAAGGATTAAGAAGGAAACGAACTGAATAAATAATACAAGAAATGGGTACAAAAAGCTAAAAAGTAGGGTAAAATTTATTCAATATTGGCAGCCGAAAATAATCGGCAAAGTACTAGAATTAAATGGCAAACATGGGAATTAATATTGGTGAAGGCCGTTAAGGATTAATAGAGGCTAACGTCGCGACGGCTCGGAGAAAGGGCGCCATTCGTACGCCATAATGTTACACTATGAAAAGTATACACAATCCACATCATAGAATGACGTAATTAATCGTAGTCACTTTTGAATTCAAATATAAACTTTATTACAATAAACCTTTAAAACATTGAATTTGGAGGAACTAAATAATCCGAAGTAAAAGTTCAACTTAGATAAAAAATATGTTTAAAAATATATATTATATATAAACGTACACAAATTATGTTATATATAAAACTAGTATAAAACTCTAAGAACTAAGAAGGTTGTCTCATTATATATTAGTAAGGTTACATGCACACCACATATAAAATAAAATAATTTTATTTTGAATATTTCAGTGTTTATTTTATTTTAATCATATTATAAATGCAAAATTTTCGATATTTCTTTGTATTTTTCCTAATATCATTATGGCACGATACATTTGAAGAAATCCTAATATAAAAATCAGTTGTTTCCTAGATTAATAGTATGCAATATTATATGTAATATTTTGTTCATATTTCTTTTGTTTTTGACCAGAGACTAACGAGTTTCCGCGTATCTCAAAATTATTCGAGCGATGTCGTGGATAACAGCTAGTGTGTGCATAAAATATGATACAATCGTTCTTTATGTCATCTCTCCCCATGTAGTCACAACTCACATTACCTAATGGCAAGTAGTATAAGGATCTGTCCCCACTGTTCCTATTTCTAGTGTTATGGCTCCTTTGTGAAGAACCTGCCTGCGCTATGTAAAATTCCCTCCCCGAAGCCGGTCTTTGTTCTAGTTTAAAGAGTATGGAGGCTTTTGTAAATACTGGTGAAAAGTTTCAGTCCATTTGAGCACCTAAAGAATAGAGTTAATGATACATCTATATATCACACCTTTACAATAATATAGACCCTAGGAATTCAAAATCTACACCTTTTAAATGATAAAGACCTAACTAAGAAAATAAATATTAGCATGTACGCAAATTTGGTAAGACAGGATTTTTTTAACAGCAATTTTGGATAGTATACATTTTTTATACGTTAATTTGATATAATATATCTTTATTGTACAATAGAGAAAAGTTTTAGTTCGAAATCAAATCAAAATCTTCAAATTTCGTAAAAGTCATCTATAATTCTAAACGTAATGCACGTTATTATACATACATACGTATTCCATTGGACGTGATTTCGATTTCTCCGCGTGAATGGCTCTAGCGATCCTAATATTTTTATGTATGTATGAGCTCACTTATGGATCATAGCTTTATTTAAATCTGGCAGGTGGTGTTTTTTTATTTTTTCGGACCACAACGTTTTTATATTAGGTCCTTTGGCTGGTAACTGAATATAATACACAAAAATCTTCCTGTCAGTGTAGTGATTACTTGAATCTATTGGCATCGACATCTTCCTAAAAAGTTGCAAAGATAACTCTTCTTTAGAGTCGGCAGTGCATTGTCGACTCCTCCGGTTCTGAGCGTTGTCCGTTCTTCACAAGCGACGGTGACTACATCCCATCTGTTGTTTCAATAGACTAATTTGTAAAATATAAAATAAAGAAATCAGTCTGTGTTCAATCCTTGTTAATATGTTGGTGGGTAGAACAAAATAATCCGCCAGCGTTGTCTTTTAATGTCGCGTCTAG
>DWON01005409.1:0-14958 GCA_018251015.1 Phocides pigmalion okeechobee
CACCTCCCCAACCGAAACACAATACACGAAGAACATGTTGCTTTACGGCGGGTTATGAGGGTGGCGGTGGTGCCGCCGTGGGCGAGCTCTAACGGCTCTACCACCTCTAAAAAACAAGATAAAATAACAAGTTGATACACAAAATTTATGTAAATGTCTAAAATGTATTTACAGTAATACTTACTGACGATAAATATGTTTTATACTCATCATAAATTTCTCTTTGTTTTTGAGTATTATGGGCATATCTCGGGCACCCATTCATTAATTCCAATAGTATTTGCTTCTTCAACTTCAGTGCTAACATAGAAACTAGATCACAAGCAGGAGTTTTCAGCAAGTAGTGGTCAAATCCATAGTGGTCATTAATTAATTTGATGGTCCGTTCGGTAACAGTCACTGACAGATGAGTGTTCAATACTTCTGACTTGACAACTGTTCTCTTCAGCACAGGTACCCAGTAGTGAGGTACTCGACGACGTCTTATATCACGTTTTTGGAAACCTAAACAATTATTTTATTTATTTATTCAAATTAGCCCAAGGAAACAAGATATGTAAAGTATGTTCTATATTATAATTACGAGTGATTGTTCAACAGTTAATGTAACCTCTTAATAGCAGCACCTAATAGTAAGATAATGATATCTCAGATGAGGAGTGTGGAATTAAAAAATCAGCAAGCGTCTTTTGTAACTTTATATATGTGTGTATTAAAACTTTGACTGTGGTGTTTACATTTGTATTAACACTTTTCCTACTAATTGCGAGGCATAACGTGCTTGTCACACTCGACAAGTGTGTACAAGACACTTGTACACACTTATCGAGTACATACAAATCTGTATGGATTATGGGCAAGCACAAATGCTGTATTTATGTCGATAATGTAATGTAAATGTTCTATGGATGCTAAAAATACAATATTTTGTGTGTATCGTTGGTGCATCGCCAGTCTAAAGATAACAGCTCCAATTTAGTGCCGCTTCCCACAAAACTGACTTAATGTAATATGTGAATGATGCAGAAAAAGTATTAAGTTTGCATTAAGGTTGGGGGCAATTAATAGAAAATATTTTCTCTAGACTGGAGTTGCCTTTGTAAACACAGTACCTGTGTTTGCCAGTAAGTCGTAGAGATTTTTATTACCATAACAGCTTGCAAGTGCAAGTGCAAGCTTCATGCGCATTACACTAAGTAAAATACATCAGTAGTGCTTCCCGCAGTCAAAGTGGTAATAGTCACTGGCTCTAACTTTAAGATTGATTCTCCATAGTTTTCAATGCTAGTCTCATTTACAATGTTTTATTATGTAACAGATACTCACAAATTATGTTTTTCTAATTGCCAATATTTCAAACTAGTTGTTTGGCTCATGGTCACACGTAAAAAGCTTTAATCGTGAGTATCCATTATATATTACAATGTACAAATTCCACATTAATATTTGTTTAAAACCGTAATCGTACAACGGTTTTTACCCTCATGGCCATAGCCCTGTAGTAATATTTTCTGCCATGGGTGTCATGAACATAAACAAACGCTCAGACCCAGAACAGAAATATAAATTCATCACATAGATTTCTAACTGGCCGAGGATTGAACTCCTTGTTTGGCAAACTGGTATGGTGACTGTAGCACCATTGGCATAAAAAATGTTAGTTGAAATCAATCTATTTGAACGCGGCCAGTGAGGTGGTATCTAATCCGTGCCGAACAGTAATGGGTTTACGATAATCAAACTAACCTTTAATAACAGCTTCCCCGCCCCATATGCCTTCGTGAATTTCTGCGGGATATTTAAGAGGAATTGGGATGTTTTGTACGGGCAACGTCTCGCCAGTTAGCTCATCACGCCTCCATTTACTGTCCTGAGGTATGTAGTGAACCGCGGCTGGTTTTAGCACTTTCCATTCACGCCAAAATTTCTTGTACGCAGGTGGAAGCTCAGCTGCTATTCCAAATTCAAATCTACTTCTCTTCTTATACGACTTTGATAATTGGCGAGCTGTAGCCTAAAATGAACAACAAAGTAATATTTAATACATTATTTTACTGAAGGTCACGAATTTGTTCAGGAGTGTCAACAATTGAATAGGGGATCGTGATGCAATATACAAACTAATTTAAGAAAGCAGAAGCTTTCATGTTACCTGAATACGAGAAGATGCCATTTAATTCGCTTGAGATAAATGACATACAATCAAAATATTTTGGTAAACCTGAATTCCAGTTTGCAATTTTTGCTGAAAATCTAGAAAACCTAAATATATCTAATCTTGAAAGATGAAACGTCAGTTATATGCTGTCACTAAATATATACAGATTATTACAGTATTCAAGATAACCATAGCAGATCAAAGACACTAAGGTTAGTAACACATACAATCAGAGAGTATATTTAATGTGGTATAGGGCATACAGAATCTACAGCATGTTTTTTTTTTCTTTTCCTTTAAAATTAATATTTTTGATATAATGTAAATATAACCACTGCGATCGCAAGCCACAAATATTGTTTTAATACTTATCATAAAAGATATGAAACCATATCAATGACAATCTGTAATTTTAAAGTTCTTTCATATGATAACCAATAAATAGGACTAACCTTTTTAAATGCCTTATTCGTGTATACATTGTCCTACGATTAACCTATTTACTTTTTAATAATAAAATACAGATAATTTACCTCCTTTAAAAATCTTATGCTGTAGGGCACATTTACGAGTACATTAAGAATTTTGTGACTTACTATCACACAAGTAATCAGATATATAAATAGGGTAGTTTATATTTAATAATGGACGAAAAAGATACAATACGAAGATAAGTATGTTGTTATGATTACGTATCATACTCGTCACTCCACAAACATCTTGCTTTACCATGTCCTATTTTATGAATCGATTACACATTAATGTAAATAAAATACATGAAAATAGAAAATGATGCGTGAAATTTCAATATTGTTTACTACTTATTTAAACTACCCCCAACATGCCATGCCCAACATCAGATTCTGTTTCACCTGTAATGTTATGGTACGACTATACATTGTCCATGAAAGGGCAAATACAGATGAAAAAAAGTATCAGTATTTTGGTCTTTTCACATTGTATACCTCTTATATAATGTGTAAATGATTGGCATTATCACACCCGTATAGATCGGCTCTGTTGTAATATGGATTAAACATATACATAACTACTATATACTGTATTTTCTATGCATATACATTAGTTTGACATTCAAGTGTCAAAAACTTAACTTTTTCATTTCACTTTATCATCTTCAACAGTCAATTTTAAAATTCTGATTCTAAATCTCTAACATATCCATAGGTTTGATCAATTCCTATTTAATTAATGTAATATACAAGCCAACAAAAAGTTAATAATGATAAGATTAATAAGATTCGCAACCTTTTTTATATTCATTGCATTACACTGTCAGTTATATGCAAGTAATTTGCAAATCTAACGTTTTGGGTGAGTTTATACAAATTTCATATACAAAAATTGAGAAACTATTAATAGATCGACGTTTTGCAATGCAGCCCTATACACTTTAATAAATATATGTATTGGTGTACATGTGTGTGACTGGTCTAAGACTCTTGTATCGTTTATAAGCAATGTAGAATTATTCATAGAGAACTTGAATTATAGCTATTTCATTTTCATTTTTTATCTATACTTATTTGACTGACGTGACGTGGTATAAAAAAATGGCAGTAAGTGCAAGTTTATAAGTGCCAAGTAGTGGCAAAATATTTTGTTTGTGTGGTTCTTATTGTTTAGTACTTCCCTCTCTATGCTTATTTGGGGCTGTTTTTGAAATTACTGTGCCTTGTATAGTGTTATTGTATTAATGTGGTCGGCAGTCAATAAGCCATGTCCGATAACAAAAACATCGATAGCCAGCCTGAAAAGGATCAGGTGGACGTCGACATCATTGATATAGCAGAGTCGCCAGGTGAAGTGTCGAGTGTTAAAAACATTAAGGTAAAAGAAAATTCCAGTCTGTATTACTAATACGTATTCCTACCCTTTTATTGTCGTTGGGTTTGGTATATAAAAAGATTACGAGCTACACAAGCAATCAATACTTACGTCCATCTTGCACGCAACATCGACGTAAGTCTTGAATTTGGCCATGAAATAAATCTCAAACCATCAGTAAACTTAGCTAAACTTTGTATTATTTTATATCTTATCACTAACATGAGTAAAATTGCTGATTCAAGGTGAATAATGTTACGTTACGTTACTATGATCTTTCAATAATATTATTGTGTGCGTCTTAAGTTTTTGTTGATATCCAATTTCGCTTAGATTTACATTAATTACATTAAGTTACTATGACAATTTCCTTTAAGTTAATACTTTGTACCTTGAGTTGGTTGATGTAGTACTATTATTAGACCAACTAGTATCTGCTGATTCATCTTATTAACTTATTTTTTTTACTTTTACGAGAATCTAGCTCGTCTTTTGTAATTTAATTATAATATTGTTGTGATTTGTTTATAATTCTATTTTTAAATAAAACATTAGTTTTCAATTCGAGGAACTTTACAATGTCAGTTATGATGTAAAATTGGGGTACAATTAAATGACTTTAAATTGTGGCTGAAATCTAAAAAACAAAATAAATAATTAATAAATTTCAAAATACAAAATTGGAAATGCATCTTTTTTATTCCTTTTAGTATAGAAAAATGTTTTTTGTTAGTTGTTATTTTTTTTATTTGTAAGTCAAGTTTTCAACCTCCATTTGATCTTTTGATTTAATTGAATCTTTGAACTAATTCTTCAATATCCTACTCTCCGACAAATCTTAACAAAAAACATATACATAAAAAAATCAACAAGTTTTGAAAATTGCGTAACTACAGATTCACGTAAGTCAGAGTAGCATCAGTCGAGGTAATACTGTAAATAATTTCAAGCATATAAATAGTTTTTTAAATGTGTTGCTTCATTTTATATAATATGCAGTACTTCATCAAAGTTATTTACATAATATGATAAGGTTATATTTAATAACTACCCTGTTATAAGTCTTCTAAACTAGATGGATGTTTTGAGTATGTTATAGTATACTGTACAATAATTTTATATATACACGTTATTAGACCATCTTAGTCCTCAAGAGCAGGAACGCATCCACATCCATCCTTAAATAGAACTTCTGTTCTCTTTGAGATTGGCCATGGTTGTCCATGGGCTGCAGTGACCACTTAACATCAGATGGCCTGCAAGCCCGTTTCTTACTCTTTCACAATGAAATATATATAATATATATGTTGTAGCAAATGTTCTGTCATAACGATATCTATATTATTTGTTTACAGCATCATACATCAACATCGGAGAGGCAGATTAAGTTTGAAAGAGCTCAAAAGTGCCTGGAGAATGCAGCCCTTGTGTCCAAACGTATCAAAGAACATCGGAAAGCAGCTGCCGAGCTACTGGGAAGACCTTTTGGTAATTTATTTTTAGAGCTACTTTATTTACCTAGCCCTGGTTTTTTGAGCTATCGCCCGCCTATCTGCTATCAATGGCTTTGGAGCTGTTGGATATTTTTGTCTATTTTAAGTGTACTTAATTTTAATAATAAACTAAATTCTTACCAGTGCCGTACAATACTACTAAAGTACAGTAACACATACAGTATTAATACCATTGCATAATTTCTAAAACATTTCTTTCTTTTGTTATATTTAGTTTAAAATGACAAAGTAAATAGTATTTAAATATTAATTTAAGCCTTACAAGTCTACTTGTTATTTATTGCAGATGAAGATGTTGGTGATATGTCTTCTGAAATGGCAACCACCATGAGTGAGAGAACAGGTTATTCTGTATCAACTGAAAGGTCTACTTTGTCAGTTCAAGATGCCTTAAATAGTAAGTATTTTTATATTAATTTAGTTATAGCTTAAACAATAACTGCCATTTTGTCATAAAATCTTTGTAATTCTAGTACCCGGCATTAGTGAAAGTTTAGCAAACACCCTAAAACAGAAGGAACTATTGATGGAAAGAATAAAACAGTATAAGGAAATTAGCAAAAGACCAGCAAAAAAATCTACACTTGTGAGTAAGAAGGAATCAACCAACACAAATACTTCTCTTACTACTGAAGTTAACAAACAGGTAAATGATGATAATAAAAATATATTATCCTTCAATTATTTAGTTACTAGTGTTGAGAATCGATTTCATACTGAGGGTCCAAGCACCAATGGTGATGTAAAAGAAAACAGTTTATGTAGGATATATTTATAAATATTAAGACATTTGTATAGTTTTTTAAGTATTCTGCATCTTATCACATGATAATTTCATATTATACTTCAGACTTCAGATAATGCAGATGTTGGAAAATTAATGAGTACAATAAAAGAAAAGGAGAATGTATTAAGTGTGATGCAAGTAAAGATGAGAGCAATGGAGACCACAATATTAGATTTACAAGAAAAAATAAATGAGAAAGACCAGATAATAGAAGCGAAAAACAAAGCAACTACACTTATATCTGATAATTTGAGTAAAAAGGGTGAGTATAATTTACATTCACAACTTTATTTCACATATTACTTTACAAGAAAATCACTATTCTGTTTTTGTTTTAGAAAAAGATTCTATGCTTTTACTTGAAGACACAAGGCAGCAAATGACAAAAATGCAAATGAATTTTGCAGCAATGGAGTCAGAATGGAAGGATGAGCGAGCCAGATTATTACAACAAATAGACGAAAATAACGATAAAATAAACAACCTACAAGAAGCGAACACCATTTTGGAAAATTCCCGATTTGAAGTTAGTTTAGCCCATTCAAAGCTAGCTGAGGAATTAGAATTAAAAAATAAGGAAATTTTAGAATTGCAAGATAAGATAGAGTTATTATCCAAAACAAGTATTAAGATGTCCCAAGAGCAAAGTGAAGAAAAAGAACATGTAGAAGAAGAAAAGGGAACTCTAGAAATAGCTGAAATGGTAGCATTGACTAAAAAGATAGAAATATTCGAGCAGTTGAACTTCCAACTTAGGCAGACGAATAAAGATCTTGAAAATCAGCTTGCTCTAATTAATTCGGAATCTAAAGTGTCTGCTAGCAGTTCGTCAGTTAAAAAAGGTAGTCCAGTTTCTAACCGCAAAGGTGGTAGAAACACAAAGTCAAAATCTCCTTGGAGCAATTTATCTTCCGAAAATGTAGAACAGACAGAACAAAAAAAGACGCCTAAAAATGACAATGCTAAATTGGAATCAATGCTTCAATCACTTAATAAAGATATATTAGAGAAAGAGTATTTGATATCGCAAAAAGACTTAGTAATATCACAACTTGAATCTAATATTACAGAAAAAGAAGCCATCATCAGTGATTTAAGTTCACGTGTTGAGACACTGAGTAAATCATCAGTGGAGATGGTGGATGTTAGTACGGACGTTTTGGATTTAGTAGAGTTACAAACATCAGACAAGCAAGTAAAGACCAAATTATCTGCTGAATCCATAGCTCCACCATTAAATGAAAAGGAACTTGAAGAACAGTTAAGAGTAGCTCAAGAACAAATTGTTACTTTAAACGCAGAAATTGAAGCAGCTAATAAGAATATGATTAAGGTGAAATCACATTCAAAACTTAAATTGAAACAAATGCAAAAGACCATTGATAACTTTAGTAAAGTTTCCGATGCTAATGCAGAAATTGTTAAGCTTAATGAAGAGTTGCACCAGCTTTCGCAAAAAGTTGCCGAATTAGAAGAGGAAAAGGGAAATTTACAATTGCATCTAGTTGACTATGACAGTGGAAGATGTAAGTATATATTTTTATGAGCAGAAACAGAAGTTTATATTAGCAATAGTTATGCATTTTTCTTGTCATCCTTGTTGAATAATGGTTGGACGACATTTTTCGGGAGGTTTTGACAGTAAATATCGTAAGATTTTCAAGCAGTTGCAGGAAAGTTATTTAACAATATATTTAATGTTATCATTTACTAAACATTGAATTATTGTGCTTTCTATATTTTGTATTGTGTAATAGTGTGACATGTTTATTTATTTCAAATATTGAAATGAAATAGTCAAGCTATTCTTTTTTTCTTTCGTTTCAGTGACCGAGTCAGATGTTTATAAAAAGCTAGTGGAAATTGAAAACTTAGCAGAAGCAAGATTGAAATCTATTAGTTTATTGGAATCTCAAAAATTCGACTTAGTTCAAGGTAAGGTATGATTTTGCGAAATTTACCAGATTTATTAAGCCTGTTTACGTTATTTCAAATATAATTTGCTTTTTAGAGTTGCATGTATTACAACAGAAGAATATTGAACTGGAAGATAAATTTGCTGATTTATCTCAACTTAAAAATGAACAGGTTTGCTCAGAAATAAAGTCCGTACAACTTGAAGAACAGATAGATGAACTCATAGCATCTAAAAAAGAATTAGAACTAGTAATAGATAATTTAAAACTTGATAAAGAACAATCATTTGGAACTATTCAATTTCTGCAAGGAGAAAAAGATGAATTAATTCAAAAATTGGAGAATTATATGCAAGAAAATATTGAATTAACTGATAAACTTGAAAAATTAAGTGCTGAAAAGGTAAGTTCGGCTGAATCAATAGAGATAGTGGAGTCATTAACAACACAAGAGAAATTGGAACTAGAAGAGTATAATAAAGGTCTCGATAGTGATAAAATTAGTAGTGACGATTTACGTGATAGCTATAAATCTGATTTGCGTCCATGTGATGAAAATATAGAAAGTTTGGTGAAGCAGAGTGCAGAGTTAAATGAAAAGGTTGAACTATTTACTAATGAACGCCAAGAAGTAATGGATAGAATGAACTCTATATCTCTAGAAAATGAATCCTTGCATGAAAAAATATTGGAGTTGAACAGACAATGTGAATCATTGCGAAGCAATATAAGTTTATTGGCTGAAGAGAAATCCAATCTTCAATCTTTAAATCAAGAGTTAAATCAACAGATAGAGGACTTGAAACATGAACGATTAGAAATTATGAAAGAAGCTGTTGAAATTGTAAAACCATTAAGTTTAGAAGAAAATGTAGATAATTTAATGGTGGAAGGTCATGATGAGAAATCAGCTGGGGATAAAATCAACAGGTCTAAGTCTGTAAAGCAACTTACTAAAGAAATATTAAAGTTGAAGAATACAATCAAAGAAAGGGAAGCAGAAATTGCCGACTGCCAAATGAAAATACTTTCTTTAGAAGAACATCAAGAAAAGCAAAAAGAGTTATTGCAGATCAGTGCATCTTATGAAGATAAAATCAAACATTTGGTGGATGAAAATAGCCAACTTAAACAAGAAATAGATAAAACTACAGAATTAGTGCAGGAACGAGCACAGATAAATGTGGAACACATAGAAGAAGGAATGCAACAACTACGTAATGAATACTCTACTGCAATAAACAGCCGCGATACAAGAATACATGAATTAGAAAATCTTCTAAAAGAATATGAGATGGAAATATTAAAACACGTTAAAACTTTACAAGAAAAAGATAAAGAACTAAATGAATCAATTAACCAAATAACAAAACTGAACGATGTATCACAAAAACTCAAATCAACTATCGAATTGCTTGAGGAAGAAAAAGCTAAAGATCAAAATATTGAATTAATCAAATCGCTAAATAAACAAATATCTATGTATCAGAAAACTTTATCAGACTACGAAGAAAAATTAAAGACTTTAGACGAAGAAAAAAATCAGTTAACAACGATGAAAGCAATGTTCGAAAATAAAAGTAATACACTTGAAACTGAATTAAATAATACGGAAGAACGTATAAAAGAAAAAGAAATACTTATCAATGAACTAAAAACGCAACATCAAAAATACCTTGATGAATTGTCTACGGTTAAAGTCCAAGCTAAAGAGCAAGACGAAGAAATACACGAAATAAAACTACAGCTAAGAAAAGAGTCGATTGAAAATGAAAAATTACGAACGTTGTTACAACAAAGAGATATTGAATTTATAGAACTTGAAAAACGTTATGAAGCTGTCAAAGAAAAAGTAGATACCGCTAACATTGACAATAAGAATTTGAGTGAACAGATTAATACAATGGAGAACAAAAACAAAGAATTGATGGAAAAATTAAAGAAATTTGCAGTCAATATTAAGAAAAAGTCAACACTATACGCAGATTTAGAATGTCAGTTCAATGACTTACAAAAAGAAACCGAGTCTAAAAATCAACAATTAGAACAATTGCTTTTGCAACTTGAAACTATTCCAGTGCTGCAAGAAAAAATAACACAAGCTACAGAACACCTGAATCTTGTTACTAAAGAAAAAACTCAAATACTTGAGGAATTAAACGTAGTAAAACATCAACATTCAGAGAAAGTACAAGAAGTTTTTAAACTTAGTGAGTCGGTTAATATGCTAAATCAAGAATTATATCTTATAAGAGAAGAAAACACTGCTTTAAAAAGTCAAAATGAATATTATAATAATAAAATGTCGGAGTTTGAAATAGATCAAAAGAATAATTCTAATTTCTTGACCAAAATTTCATGTATGGAAGCAGACATAAGTCAAAAACAGGCTTATATAGAAGAATTGTCTAATGGACTTAAACACCAGGAAGAAAAATTAAACCAAATACAGTTAGGACATGGAGCCAAAGTTCAAGAATGTGAACTTTATATTGAAAATTTGCAGACTGAATTAGAAAGATATAAGAATCGTATCGGTCGACTAGAGGAGACTGTTTCCATGATGGAGGAAACAAGACACTCTTTGGAACGTAAAGCCGATCAATTAGACAATCAGTTACGAGAAAAGCGGCAAGCCTACAGCCAATATTCAGATCAAGAGGATGAATTAGTATCTAGATTAGCATACCTTATGGATAACGACAGACTCATTGAAAAACAATTTTATGAAATAGACATGGAGAATCAAGAATTACAATTCAAGCTTCAAATTGCAAATGAAGAATATTCAGAATTACAAAACACTTACTCTGATTTACAAGATTATTGCAAAGTATTAGAGTTAAAGGCCAATAAAGTTGATGCATTAGAATCAGATCTAACAATTCATCAGTCGAAAGTGAAAGAACTTGAAGCTAGTGTTAAACGCTTAACTAATGAAAATCACGCTATGGTAGAAAAAAGGAAAACTGAAATGGATGATCTGGAGTTAGAATTTAACACACAGATAGAAGATGCAATCAAGGAAAAGAAAATAATAAACGAAAAGTATGAAAAACTATGCGAACGAGAGGCACAATTAGAATCGCAATTACAAGAATATCATAGCAATTTAGAAAATCTTAGGATAAATATGAATGAGCTTTCCTCTGAAAATCAGAAGTTAGTAGAGGAATCCACCTCGAAAACAAAACAGTCTGTACCAGACTATACAGAGCAATATATAAGTGAAATTAATAATTTGAACTCTGTTATAAACAGTAAGAATGAAGAAATAATAGAACTAAGTAATAAACTACAAACATTACAATCATATAATGCAGCAAAGTTTAAGAAATTAAATGCCAAAATTTCTGACTTAACATATAAATTACAAGATGCCTATTCGCAAATAGAGACACAGCTTGTGAAAATAGATTCTGAGATGCGTAACAATGAAGAGCTAACTGTAATGCTACAACAAAAGGAATATCAAATTAAACAATTAAAAGATAAGAAAAAATTATTCTTTGAAATGTGCATTCCTAAAACTGAAGGTTTAACTATTTCATCTACCATTGAAGATATTAGTGATAATCAAAAAGTAAATGTATCTGAGCTTCAATCTCAAATAGTTACTGACGACGGAAAAGATTGTTTAGATAATACTTCAGAAATAAAGAAAAGAGATGTGGAGCACTCCCATGCAGTTCCTCAGGGGAGTAGTTCCACAGAAGGTATTGTAGAACCTCCAATGGTCTCAAAGAAATCTTACCTTTGTTATGATAAGCAAGACAAAAATGTTGTTGAAGAATTAGACCCATTTAATTCAGAAGAAGGTTGGGGTGTAGAAGTTAATGAAGATCCTGTAGACATAACACCTGGAATGTCTCATTTGAATCAAAAAATTGAAAAGCTTAATAATGATAACCAACAATTAAAGGCCGACCTGGAAACAACAAACACAAAACTAATTAAAGCTTTAAAGAAATTAAAGGAGCTAAAGGCTTCTAATGATATGTTGACAAATGAATTGAACATTTCAAAACAAATCTCGCAAACTTCTATGTTGGACATGGCAATAGAAAGCGAAATGACAAGTAATCTCGAAGAATTAGAGAAAAAAATACAAGAACTTAATGTTGATTTGATGAAAGAAAAACGAGAAAAAGAATCTCTCAAAAAACAAAACGAAGTATTTAAAAATGCAAATGATCGTCTAATGGAAATAAAAGAAAAAATGGATAATGAAGTTGAACGATGGAAATATAACTTTAAACAAGCAAACGACAAAATTTCTTCCTTACAATGGGGAGCAGAATCTAAAGATAATACAAGCTTCCCTTCTACATCACCTGTTCACTCTGTTAAACAAGTGGAATCAAAAGATGAAATAATGAAGCTCGAGAAGGAAAATGATGAATTACAAACTTTAGCAGATAGCCTCAATTTGCAAAATAAGGATTTATCAATACAACTTGCTCAAGTGAAAGAAGAATTAAATAATCTGAAAAAAGAATTCGAGAATCGTCTAATCATATGCGAAGAATGTGAAAAGAATAAACTATTGCTAAAAGACCTACAAGACTCCAATTCAGAATTAAATATAAATAATACTTCCTTAACGAAACAATTAGATGACCTTCGAAAACATCATGACGAGTCTTTAAAGAATTTAGATGAGCTTAAGGCTAGCAATGAAGTAATTCAAAAAACATCGGAACATAATAAAAATGAACTAGTAGCAGAAGTTGCGACTTTGCAAGAAATGTTAGAATGTCAAAAGAAATGTGCACATGATGCGGATAATAAAATAAAATGTCTAACTGACGAATTAGAAGACTTAAAGTTGAGGTTAGAAAAGGCTGAAACCCAGGCAAGTTTTTCCGATACACGTGAAAAAGATTACTTTTCCCTAGAGGAAAAATTTAATAGCTTAGAAGATCAATGTGTTACGTTAGGCAATGAACTACAAAGTAAAGATGAAATAATCAATAAATTGAAACTTGATAACTTTGCACTGTTAAAGAAAATAACTGAGTTGGAAGTAGTAATTGATGATCTAGAAGTAAAACTTAAAAATCTTAACATCGAGAATGATAAACTATTATCAACGGTTGCTGAATTACGTGCTTCAGTATCGAGTGCTGTTGATCAACGTGGTTATGAAATAGCTGAATTGTGGAAACAGCATTTAGCACAAAGAGAAGGAGAATTCCAAAAAATTGAAGAAGATTTAAGAACGCAATTAAGTGCCTCAGAATCAAAATATGAAAAATTGCTAGATAATATGCAGTCGTCAAACCAGGAAGAAACGGATAAAATTATATTGATGGAACAAGTTTCGTCACTACAAAACAAACTCCAAGAAAAAGAAGAAACTCTTCTTAGCTTACAAAGTAAATACGCCGATCTAACGCATCAAATTGATATTTTGCGTTCAGAGATGGCAGATGAAAAGATTTTACACGATAATAAAATACTTTCTCATCGAGAAGAATATGAGGCTGTTATTAATGAACTCAATTTGCGTAATCAAAAAAATTCCGAAGATTTTGAGGATGCTACTAAAACTTACGAGAGTGAATTATCATCTGTGAATTTGAAAAATGAAAGTCTTAAACAACAAATTGAAGAACTGCACAATACTTATCAAAATCAGGCTCTTGATTTTACTAAACAAATACAAGAAAAGGAAAGTGAAATATTTCAAAAGACTCGTGAATTTAATAATGCTTTAGTACAGAGGACGGAAGAATTTGAATATGTTAGGTCACAGTTGCTTGAATATGAAAAGAAACTTGAGGATTTAGGGTTTGAAAAAGAGTCAGAGTTGGCTGTTTTGAGGCTAAAAATGCATGACACTGTTGATAATTATGAAAGAAATATAAAGAAACTGGAAGAAGACAAAAATATGTTAACAGAAGCGTTAAATAACAAAATAATAGAATGTACTAGTCTCAATAAGACAATTACTGATCTAAAAATATCCCTGGAAGAATATTCAACCAAATCAGCTGAAGCGCAAGCAGTATTAGAGAATCAAGAGATAGATATTGTGGCATTGAAAGAAGAAATATCTAATTTGAGAGACATAATTAGGACCTCAAACAGCAAAATAGAGAAACATGTATCATTTGCTTCAGACTCTAGATCTAACACGGGAAATGAAAAAACAGAAACTCCTTTAAATAGAGATCTTCTTGATGCTGTCCCAAGAGCAGAATTGGATTTGGCATTATACATGTTGCACCAAAGAGATGTGCGGTGTGAGGAACTAACTATAGAACTCACACAGTTGTTAGAAGAGAGAGATACCCTACAATTGAGACTTTCAGACAGCCTACGGTCTATAGAAGAATTTAAGATAAAGTCTAGTTCTGTGTTTGATGTTTCTGGTGAAGACGTTGTTGCCGAATTACCGTCAACAAGCTCTGAAAAGGAACATCTAGTCGATACACAACGGACTAAAACCTCACGGAGTAGCAGCATAAGCGATCCAGATGGAGAGAAACCCAAACTACAAGCCAAGTAAGTAAATTAATTTATGTAACTTAACATTTTGTGATTGCCAGACCATACATTTTAAAAGTAGGAGAACTATAGTGCGATCGGGGAGCTACCACCTCCGCTCTTATAATCCGCCGTAAAGCATTACTTGTGTTTCGGTTGGAGAGGTGCCGTTGCCGGCTACACTTTGAAGCGAGGCGACCATCTTAGTCCTCAGGAGTAGCAACGCATCTACGTTCGAGCTCAGAT